>ONZA01004431.1:64411-84207 GCA_900322205.1 Kewa caespitosa
TGGGTGGTGTGTGCTGGGTGGTTGTGTGGTATGTGCGTGCTGGTTTGTGTAGGGGATGTGTAGGCTGGTGGTGTGGTTGTGTCTACAGGCTAGTTGTGTGGTGTCTGCAGGTGGTGTGTGTAGGTGGTGTTTGCAGGCTGGTGTGTGCAGGGGTAAGTGTGTGCAGGCTGGTTTGTGAAGGTGGTTTGTGCATGGGTTAGTGTGTGTGCGGGATTATGTGTGGTGTGCAAGCTGGTGTGTGTTGTTTGTAGGTGTGTGCAAGTTGATTTGTGCAGGTGATGTGTGTTGTTTGTAGGTGTGTGCAGGCTGGGTTGTGGTGTGTACGCTGTTGTGTGTTGTTTGTAGGTGTGCGCAGGTGGTGTGTGAAGGGTGTGTGTGAAGGTGGTGTGTGCAGTGGCTGGTGTGTGCACGCTGGTTGTGTGCAGAGGGTGGTAGGGCTTGGTGTGTGTGTGTGCATGGTGTGTGCACTGGTTGTGTGCAGAGGGTGGTAGGGGTTGTTGTGTGTGTGCATGGTGTGTGCACTGGTTGTGTGCAGGTAGGGGCTGGTGTGTGTGCGTGGTGTGTGCACGCTGGTTGTGTGCAGGGCTGGTAGGCTTGTTTTGGGGGTGGTTGCGTTGTTGTGGTCATTGTAATCATCAATGATAGAACCAGAATGTTTTAGCACTATGAATGTTAGAAACGTAATGTTAGAACCACAATGTTACATACTTCTAGTTCCATGAATGTGTTAGGACCTACACTACTAGTCGCAACCAACCGTAAGGTAGGCTTATCATCACCAAACAACTTAGAGCCCGACCAGAAATCGAACCAGAATCCCGAACCAAACCCGCAGCAAACCGGATATCGGTTCACAACTAACTCACTTCCAATAACTTACATTTGACAGGTGGGGGATTCTTCTACTCGCAATGACGGTGTACGCCGTCAACGAGTCTTGTTTTCTCAAGGTACATATGCACTTGCATTTTTTTTTTAATTATGCTTGAAGCAGAGTTTGCTTGCAATATATTTTTATTGGTAGTTTTCTAAAATATCTAATCATGTGTCAAAATTGTGTATATGGGTAATGCATTGGAACTTGAAAACCTTAACTTGCTTTGCATTTTATATTCATTTTCCATTGACTACTTAATCTTTTATTGTTTTACATATTTCAGATCATTCTTCTTAAAAGGGTGGATGTCTCTTCTCGTGGGAGCTGCTGCGAATGACAACTTTTGGACCTTGTTCAACTTTTGTTTTTGATTATCACTGTATTAGCGACACTGAATAAGGATCTAATATGGTTCCTTTTTTTTTCCCTACCTCGTGAACTTTAATGTAGTAGTTAAGAAAACTAGAAACTTGTTATTCGAAGTTATGGAATTTTGTTGTTTGAAGCTCTAGTTACTTTCCAATCTAAATGTTTGTCATATGGCATGATGCAAACATATATCTAAATTATTCTATAATCAAATTTCTTTTATTTGTAAATGGTGCAAATTTATCAAGTTTTGTATGTTTCAATGTGAAATTAATAATGACTTTAGCGTTTTAGTTTAGTAGATTTAAAAATAATAAATCTAAAGAGTGGCGTGTTGGTAGGATCATTTTTAAATGATAAAAGGTCTTAGACGGCGTTTTTTGGATGCTTAACAAGCGTTTAATGTAAATGCTGCGTTGGACTTAGGCGACACAGCTTTAGGCGGCGTTTGTGCAAGTGCCGCGTGAGCCTCTTGCGGCGTTTATAAATGCCGCCTAAAGCTTTTATAAACGCCACCTAAGTACAAAGCTGTTGTAGTGATTATATTATTATTAACGTTTACCAGTTTACATTAGTTATGACCGTGTTAGTTGTTGCCATGACCACAATGACCCATTTAATGGTGTGCGCGTCTAAATATTTCATCTATAGCAACCTCAGGTTGCGCGTGGGTAAGTTATAACTGCAAAATTCTTGAAATACGAATGGACCTGGTTATCTTAAACAGGTTTTTAACTGTTTCATAACCCTAAAACAAAATTTCCCTAAAAAAAAAGAAAAAAAAAATAAAACGAAATATGCAACATTTTTGGGTTTCTAGATTTGATAACATTAGGGATAATAAGATCCAAACAATACCAAATTACATAAATTTTTATTTCAATGACATTAATGAACAAAAGTAATCAAATAACACATAACTACATAATTTCTAGGTTCATTTATTCTTCCATTTTCTAGGTTTAACTACTTTATGAAATTATGAAAAACAAAGATTTGTGGATCATAATATTCAAACAATAACAAATTACGTTATGATTTTAATGACAAATAACAAATAATTACATAATTTTTGTGTTCAACTAATTCAAATGGTCAATAAGTTATTGTTTAATTTCTGGGTTCAATTACGAAAAACAAACAAATCACTAGACGCTTCATGATTTTTTTATTTCATTATTTTTTTCATGATTATTATATCATAAACAAGGACTATGAATTGACGCATGAAGTTCCATATTTCTTATTTGCTGATTTTTTTTTTTTTTTTTTTTTTGCAAATTGATATACACTAATTAATTTTTAAATGTAATTTGTTATATGTATATGTATGTGCATGTGTATTGTGTGTGTGTGTGTAGGTATATTTATGTGTGTGTGTCTGTGTGTGTGTTTCAGGTATTTTTCGGTAAGGAGAGTGGACCCACGAAAACTCAAAGGGTTGTAAGGCCTCGGTTGTATGAGATGAGGTGGATCTTGACGTGGCTCGTCGGAGGTGAGCTACCTGCAGAAGGAACGCGCGTGAACTGCCTCCGGCGTGATCCAGGGAATGATCCTCCAACGATCAAGTTAGTAAGGTTGTTCTCAAAAAGTGATTTGCCTACAGGGGCAAATAGAATGCTCTTTAGGGCAACCAAATCTCCTTTGGAAATTGGAAAAGACTTGAATGCTCTATAGAGAGAAAGTGAGTGAGCTAATCAATCAGTTGTCTTAATCAAAAATCTATTTCTTAACCCTGAAAAGTGTACATGCCTCCTATTTATAGACATTCCCCAGGTGATGTTAGGGTTGCTGCTTGCTCACTGGGGAGGTGTCACGTGGACATTCCTTTCCTGGGCCTAGCAAAGATGTGGGCCTTGAGGGCCACCAATCAGATTAGAGCATGTGTGCAACATATATGTTATTCTTGGAGTCTTCTAGAACCTTCCATAAGCTCGCCTCCTCCATAGGAGGTTCCCTGGGGGGGGGGGAGAGAACATATCTTGATTGTGTACCCCTTCGTCACCTCATCTAACGGTCATGTGAATGCCACTTCCCCTCTCATCCGGATCTTTCGTCTTTGAGAGGGCTCATGGGCCTATGAACTGGATCTTGAGAGCACTTTGCCTTGCTCCTGAAGGGAGGACGAGGGTCAGAAGTCGAGGGCTCGGAGGGAGGAATGACTTCGTTGTATCTTACGAGAGTGGTCCTGCTGGCCCGTGAACTGTTGAAGGGGTGCCCGACTCGAGGCGTGACTACAGGACTCGGACGAGGCATAAGACGAGATGGTTGGAAGAGGTCTAAGGGTAGACGAGGGGCTCAAACCGAAATCAACCAAACATTTGCCCTTCATATAAGGCACGGCCAAAGGTTTCGATGAGGGGGCTTGCCCAATACGAAGCATCTGGATGGACGATGGGACCTTTGGTTGTCAGAGGGGTAAGACCCTTCATCTTCTTCTATGTCTGCAAAGGATATGTGACACATGGAGGAATCTTGGGATTTGTCTTGATGCATCCCCCAATGGATGCGACGTTTGCTGCAAACGATGCGACGTTTTGACTTCCCCTTCCTTTGCCCCTATAAATTTAAGAGGCCTCCCTCATTTGCTCTCTTCATTTGCTCCCTTCATTTTTTGAGTTTAGAGATAGAAAGTTTGCATTTTTCTTGTGTTGGGGTTCAAGTCGCTCAACCGCTCCCGTCATCACTCCGTTTCTTCCAGGTATCTTCGCTTCTCTATAAATATGTACCTTAATAACAATTTTGAATGAGACCCTGTCCTTGGGGCCCTCGTCGAGGTGACTCCAGAATCTCGTCTAGAGCACTTGAGGGGGAACATGGAGGCACTTTGGCTCCTCCATGAGGACGAGAGCTTTCGGCCCAAGGAATCCGCTCTCGGGGAGGTTCCTCTTCGGGCTTAGGATCACTTGGGCCGAGAGATCGATGTGAATAATCTCCACCGGCGGAGGAACCCGTGTTTGCGGGTCACGGAGAGAGGGCCGACCCTTCGTCTGGCCTTTAACACCCTCGTCCTAAGGATATTAGTAATAAATCATTTGCGAGTAACTCTGACGCACTAGGTAAAGATATCAATAACAGTGATAATAACTAGGCTTCGGCTCCGGCGAGCTCGGCGGTACCGGTGCAGGCTCGACGTGTTCGTAGAAACACAGTAACTAGGAGAATGGCTCGGATGAAGAAGAAAGATCGGTGGGTGCCCTACAACCTTTAGGACGAGACAGATACGCCGATCGCCGAGGCGATCAAGCCGAAGTCACTTGAGAGGCAGAGGCTCGTTCAAGACGAAAGTTCGGACCCGATTTCGTCAGTTGGTAAGTAATTTGAGGTTCTTTATTTTTTTGTTGCATCGATTCCAGCTGGCTCATTGCTCCTCGGATTATGACGGGTCACCATAGCCTGTTTCCCACCGTATACCATCCTAGCGGGCATGATGAAGGCTCTAAAGAAGAGGAAGATGAAGAAGATAGAGGAGGAGAAAGACGCCAAGAGGGAGGACGTGAGCAAGACTATGACCTCTATTTGTCGTGGGTTGATGGTCCTAGGAGGACCTTCTTGTTGGCGTCGGAGGAGGGGAGAATGGATGACCCACTTGAGGGCTTTCTCGCCTTCCATAATCTTTCAGGAAGGTTCAGCTTCTGGCCCCCTTCATCCATTTGCCCTCGCTTTCCTGAGGGCCTACGGTGTTGCCCCAGCGCAACTCATCCCCAACACTTGGGGACATATTAACTTTTTTACCATTTTTTGCCATGTACATAAGATAACACCTACTCTCGGCCTATGGTCTCTCATGAGCCAAAGTTTGAACATGTCTTTGAACCCTTGATGCCGTCCAAGAACCAAGGTTGGGTATCGGACTATTATTATGCCAAGACCACCAAAGATGGCTTCTTAGATGGTATCCCTCGGTGGAATCCCTTGTCGTCCCCAGCCTCCTTCAACGGGCCCTCGGTGGAAGATGAGGCTGCTCTAGAGTTGTTTCGCTACAAAAAGAGATTTCGTCGGGCCAAGACAAAGATCTTTGTGAAGATGCCCCTCTGATCCCCGAGAGGAGATGGACCGAGGATGAGGAGTTTTTGGTGTACCATGGGATCAATGATGCTATGGACCGGGGTACTCTTCGTTTATTTCCTTTTCAACTATATTTCTACCCTTCGTCGTTGTTCTCACTGGTATCGTCCCTTTTGCAAAGACTGCTAGCGCCTCTATATTGTCGAACTCGGCGGGCGTGGATATGACAGGGACTTCGTCTCTGGAGGACATCTGGTCCAGGATAGTGGCCGAGAACAAGCTGATCCTTGCTGAGACGAGGGCGGTATGTGTTTTATTTTTTATACTTTCTTGGTCTTGTGATTCCTGTTCACTCATTTGGCGTTTTGTTTATGTAGAGGAGGGACGAGGCCATGAAGGACGCTGGGATGAAGCAGAAGAGGGAGATGGTTGCTTCCACATCTTCTCCTGCGACCACAGGTACCCCGGTGCCCCAGCCTCATAAGAAGGCGGGCATTGGAAAAGAGTTGAGGAATGTGGTCGAGGTCCTCTCGGACAGGAGCCCTGAGAGGGTGATTCCCGTTGCTTTCGCAACGGCGCCCCTCACTTCGACTCTCCCGTCCGGAACCTCTAGGGACAAGGGGAAAGGTCCTGCTGTCCCGATTTTGTCCCCCCTTCTCCCCCTATTAGGTGTTCTTCGGGGGGCGTTCTCCCCTGGTATCTTCCTTGGACTCCGGACGAGAAGGATAAGGTGGCAACCTCTTTTCTGGATAAGGTCATGCCCGAGGAGGACCTCCACTAATTGAAGAGTTGTCTCGGTGTTGCAGCGTATATGAGTCGTCGCTTGGCTATGGAGGTATGCTTTGTGTCATAACATTGTGCTTTCTCTCTTTCTTTGAGCTGATTTGTTTCCTTTTCTTCTTGCAGGCGGTTATGTTGTCTCAGCATTATACCCAGCTCGCTGAGTATGAGGCGTCATCTCGGGATGCCGAGAAGAAGAGGGATGAGGCGGTAAAGGCCAAGGAGAGGGCCGAGAAGGCGAAGGGAAAGGCTGAGT
Organism: Kewa caespitosa; assembly: GCA_900322205.1. NCBI lineage: Eukaryota > Viridiplantae > Streptophyta > Magnoliopsida > Caryophyllales > Kewaceae > Kewa > Kewa caespitosa. The sequence continues at coordinate 70,702 of ONZA01004431.1, forward strand.
AGGAGAGAGCCCAGTTGTCCTGGCGCTGTGAGGTCCCTGAGAAGGGGAAGGCCGAGGTGGAGGCGAAGCTTGCTACAGTTGAGGCTGAGTTGGCCAAAGAGGAGGACAAGAAGTTGTTCGTGGATGCACAACTGGCTAAGGAGAAGGCTATCCCCAAGTCTTTCGGCGACGTGATGGTTGCGTCTGAGAGGATGTTCCTGGAGAGTGTGAAGGAGGCTTTCATGGCTATCGTTGGCTCCGAGGATGGCTTCAAGTGTATTCAGGCGAAGAGGGTAGTTCTGATATCGGCCAAGTCGGGGGAGGATCCTTCGACTCTCGAGGAGCTTTACAGGGAGGAGCTGAGCTGGGGCCCCCCACAAGTACTACCGCAGTGTTATGACTGCCGACCTCCAGTTCTTCGGCACCGACTTTCTAGACGCCATTGGGGACCACCTCGGGCCTCAAGCCGAGAGTGATTATGGTGTGAGGGACGAGGGGCAGGTTGCTGCCGAGGATGTGTCTCCTTTGGAGGGTGCCGCCTAGGGGGTATCTCCTCCCATGGATCACGATGTCGTCCTTCCTGATGATGCGGCTGCTCCTTCCTCTCCCCATTCTCCTTCACCCTGATGAGTATTGTAACTATTTTTTCTTTGCCTTGTAATGAACTGCGGACAAGGTTTTGTTTTAAATGAATGTTCTCATCTCAATGCTTGTGCTTCGTCTTTCTGTTTTAGCACTTGACTTGTTCAAGTGATGCTTGTTAACAATGTGATAAAGGCTCATGGTGGGGGTAGGGTCTTCCGTTCCTTTGCCCCTACTTGAACAAGGCTTGGTAATTGAGCCGAAAAGATATAGACGAGGGGTCGTCTTTCGTCTGGCACAATTCCTTGGGTTGGGGACGGTGCATTCTCCGTTACGCCGAGGGTGAGGCTTTTGGCCATCAACACTTGTAAGTTATTTGGTGTTCTTTGAGGAGGCTCTCAAATCGAGGGTCTTTTTCTTGTGTGCGTTATCTTCTTTGGAAACGCTCCCTTCTTATCTGAATTTTTTTTTTTGCAGTTTTTTATCTCTTTGGGGTGCATTACGCCACATGTCGCACATCTCTTATTATCATGGAGCAATCTGGATCGTTTACCAGCTTTTGTCTTGCCTATGAAAGGAGGCTTTTGGGTCATTTTCCTCTTGCACCTTTACTCTTCATCTCTCAACTTATTTTCTGGGAAAAGAACATGTCTTCTCTTTCCCAGTATCTCGTCTTCTTCGTCTCTTCTTCCCTTCCTCTCCAACGCGAGATGGGTTTCGTCTGTGGCTATGATGACCCTGGTGGTTTCGTCCATGGATAGAAGGCTGTTTGGCGGGGCCTACCCCGTCATCTAGAAAAAGTCTAGGAATCAAAAAGTTCGTTGATGCCTACCCTAATGAGGCTCCGTGACGAGACCACGTTCTATACGAAGTACTTCTGAAGGTTGTTAATATTCCATGGTCTGCCTATCTTCCTCCCTTACGGGGTTTCTAGTCTGTACGTCTTTTAATTTTAATACTTCCGTCACTCTGTAGGGTCCTTCCCAGTTAGGTGTCATCTTCCCTTCTTCATTATGTCTCCCCACGGACTCCATGGTCCTAAAGACGAGGTCTCCCACATTCAATTTTTCTCTTCCTTACCCTTCGATTGAAGGCTCTCGTCATCTGCTGTTTGTAGACCTTGGCTCTTAATAGTGAGTATCCTCGTACCTCTGGGAGGAGGTCGAGGTTGTTCCTTAGCCTCTCTACGTTGGTCTTTGGGTCGAATTGCTCGACTCTTGTACTCTTGTTAGCTAAATCCAACGGGAGTACAGCCTCAAAGCCGTAGACGAGGTTGAATGGTGTCTCCCCTATGATCGCTTTCTCTATGGTTCTTGATGCCCCCAACACCTCCGTTAGTTTCTCTGCCCAAAGCCCCTTGGCTTTGGCCAGATTTTTCTTTATCCCATTCACCAGGATCTTGCTGCTTGACTCCACCTGCCTGTTCGTCCGAGGTCTCGCTACGGCCGTGAAGTTTGCTTTCACTCTGTATTCCTCCTTCCAATCAGTGTGCTTCGGTGTGTCAAACTGTCAGCCGTTGTCAAAGATAATGCTCTGAGGGCTACCGAAGCGTGTAAGAATGTTCTTTATGATGAACTTCATCACATTGACGACCCTTTTATTCTATACGGCCCTTGCCTTGATCCACTTGGTGAAGTAGTCGACATCTACGATGGCGTATATACTTCAGCTGGCCCGGGGCTTGTGGGAAGGGGCCCACTATGTCCATGCCTCACAGGTGGAAAGGCAGCGGAGAGAGGATTGGTGTTAGTGCAGTGGAGGGGAACTTCGGGACTGGAGCGAAGAACCGGCACTTCTTGCAACTCTTGATCATTTCAGCTGCATCGCTCTTCAAGGCAGGACAGTAGAAGCCTAGCCTTAGGATCTTATGCACCACGGTCCTTCCTCCTTGATGAGCTGCGCAGATGCCGGCATGGGCCTCTCGAACAATTTCATTTCCTTTTGTCTTCGAAACACACTTCAACAATGGATGGCTCACTCCTCTCTTGTACAGGACACCGTTCCTAAGCGCGAATCACTTGGCCCTCATTTGGACCTTCTTTGCTTCTTTCTCGTCGTTGGGGAACTTTCCTTCTCCCAGCCATGCTATCAATGGTTCCATCCACTCGTCTCTTCTGTCGAGTAAGAAGACTTCAGATTCAGGTTCAATGCTTCTCCTCTCCTTTTCTTCCCAAAAGATATTTTGGGATTCCCCTTCGGCCGACTAGCTTGCCAGTTGAGACAGTGAATCGACATGGTGGTTTTTCGACTGGGGGATGTGCTCTACCACTACCTCGTTAAAGTGTTTGATCATATCCCGGACTTTTCCGAGATATGGCTTCATTCCTTCTCCCTTAGCTTCGTTGTCTCCTGAGATTTGCGAGACGACGAGCAGAGAGTCCATCCTCACCTTAAGTTTTCTTACCCCGCGGCTTGGGCCATTTCCATTACGACAATGAGGGCTTCATATTTAGCCTCATTGTTAGATGCTTGGAATCCAAATCTCACTGTGTACTTGTAGATGTCCCCCTATGCCGAAGTGATGACAATGGCTGCTCCGCTTCGGCTCTTGCATGATGAACCATCCACACTCATCAGCCAGAACTCGGTCCAATAACTTGGCGTCTTCTCCGAGAGTGTCAGCTCGGCCACAAAGTTCGCAAGAGCTTGGATTTTTATCGCCTTCCTCGGCTCGTATGAGATATCGTAATCAGTAAGCTGTGTGCCCACACTTGTGCTCTTTCTGCTGACTCTAGTTTGCCCAATATCTTCTTCAACGGTTGGTTTGTCAGAATGGTTACGGGATGGCCCAAGAAGTAGGGCCTGAACTTTCGAGAGCTTATGAGGACTCTAAGGGAAAACTTCTCAGGTGTTGAGTACCTGAATTCAGCTCCACACAAAGCATGACTGGTGAACTGAGAACTCCATCTGCGGTGATGAAGGCTGTCGTGCTCTAATCCTTTTTCCTCATGAAAACTTGGTGGTATCCGGAGAAAGCGTCCATGAAACTCAGGAGTTCATGGACCGTGGTGGAATCAACAAGCTTGTCTATCCTCGGGAGAGAGAAGTAGTCTTTCGGAAAGGCCTTGTTCAAATCGGTATAATCAACGCACATCCTCCAACTCTTGCTTGCCTTCTTCACCATTACAACATTGGCGAGCCATTTAGGGTATCGGCATTCCCGTATGAAACCAGCTTCCAACAACTTCTTGACTTCTGCCGACGCGGCCCGACTTCTCTCTTCACCTAGATGGTTCTTCTTCTGCTTCACAGGCTTGAGCTTGGGGTTTATGCCAATGTTGTGTTCCATGAGGAATCTGTCAATACCAGGTATCTCGTCTGGGCTGAAGGCAAAGACATCTTGATACTCATGTAGGAGTTTTGTCAGTCCTTCCTTGGTGGCCTCATCTAGCTTATCAATGAGGTATGTGACTCGCTCAGGACGGGAAGGGTCCAGGGGGTATCCCGTTCTCTCTTCTCGATCCTTGCGTCAGCAACTTTGGGCGGGATGATATCTACCATCAAACATTATACCTCCTTCCCTTTCTCTTCTCTCATCGGGGTGGTCTCTTTCACACTCACGATGATTTTGTCTTCAGGGGCTTCCTTCCTTCTCTTCTTCAAACTGTTCTAGGTGGGAACCAAGGTCTTGGTCTCGGCGGATGGTAGCATCTTCTCTGAGACGATACTCCTGTCACCCAGGCATTGGAAGTAGCAGGTCCTGGCTGTCTTCTGATCGCTGAGGGCCTTCCCTACTTCCCCGTCGTCCCTATGAAACTTCAACGTGAGCAACATCATGTATGGTGTCCTATTGATTTTTTTCAAGGTTGGTCGTCCGAGGAGGACGTTATATGCAATCGGGAAAATAAAAGACAAGGAATTCCGAGAACATGCCTTGCTCCATTTTTTGGCCCTATCCTTACTGGGGGCTTGATACTTCCCACTGGCTAGACCCGGTTTTCGCCAAAACCAACCACGGGATGATTTCTCAGTGCCACCTTGTCTGAATTGTAACCAAGGTCTATGAAGCAGCCAGCCGTGATTACGTCTACTGAGCTCCCTATATCTATCAGGACCCTCTTCACCGGGGTGTTGACTACTTCATCTCGACGACGAGAGGGTCGTCGTGAGGGAATTGGAGAGGCCTCATGTCTGACTCGTCGAAGATGATGGGTTTCCCAAACTTGGGAACTTCCTCGATAACATGATTTGGTTGAGGGATCGGAGATGAGCTCGTCTAGCTTTGTTGGTCAGGCCAACTCCTGCCGGGCCACCTGAGATGACAGCTACCTCGTAAAAGTCCGAAGAGGATCCGGAGGTTGTGGTCTCAGCTTCCCCCTGCCTGGCGGGACGATGGTCGTTCCTTTCTCCTTTCTCCTTGAGAAAAGGATCTAGTTTCCCTTCTTGTGATAGTTTTTGGAGATGGGAGCCTAGCTCTCGACAATATTTCGTACTGTGTCCGTGATCCTTGTGGTAATGGAAAAAGAAGTAGCTCTTCCTTGTGCCCATCTTCATTGGGGTTGGGTCGAGTAATAATTTGGGTTCGATTTTTGTCAAGATGGCTTCCTGGTTACAGTTCAGGATTTGATTCACTGCGGGGCTCTCCAGCAGTTTACTATCGGACTTTTCTCGTCCTTTGAATCCGCTTCGACCTCCTCCTCTTCCGGACCCTTTTCTTTTGAAATGGGTTTTCTCGACCGTTAAGGTTTCTACCTTTCTTCTTTCGTTCTTTGACAGTTTTTTCGACTTTTCATCGTTCTGCTTCTCTCGTCGGTTCCCTCATTTACCACATCTCGCCCGGACCTCTCCCAGGTCGTGAAGAGTTTGGACGAATAGGCTTGGACGGAGGGTAGGGTGAGCTTTTCTTTCTTCAGCTTCATGTCATCAAAATATTTCAAGATCTCGCTTCCCTTGATGATACCCTTGACGTATGTCTTGCATGCTATCGTCTGGTCGAGTTCTGTGATTTCTAGACATTTGTTATTGAAACATTTGTAGCATTCTTTCATTGGCTCCTTTTTTCTTTGCATGATGCTGAAGAGGTGTTCCGAACACTTCTCATTTTTCTCTAATGTGAAGTTCTCCATGAAGACGCGGCAGAGCTTGACGAAGCTGTGGATGCTATGTTGAGGGATGCTATCTAGCCATTTGAGGGCTCTTCCTTCTAACGTCCAGAAGAAGTGTCGGCAGTACATGGCCTCATTTTGCTCTTGCGTCATCATAGCGGCCTCATAGGCCATCAGATGCTCTTGAGGTGAGGTCATCCCACTGTACTTCTTCATCTTCCCCATCCGAGAGTTCAAGTTTAGGGGATCAGCCATGATCTCTTCGTTGAAAGGGACCTTCATGGTATGGTCGGGGCTTATCTCCATTCCCTTGAAACTCTTTGTGATGTCGTCATAGTCTCTCGGCCCTAGTTGGGTCATGACAGGCCCTCGTTGTCCGAGCAACCTCTCGGCCGGCCTTCGTCGTATGATTTCCCTGACATTTCCTTCTTAGGGCTTTTCGCTTCCCCTTTAGCCGCCCTCCTTCTCCTTTTCAGTACTTCAATTGAGGGTCATAGGTCCCCTACGCTCCTCTTCGATTTTTCGGGAATCTTCGTACTTTTGCTTCGCCTGGAAGCCTTCGACCTGCTCTTGGACCTCAAAGAGGAAGAGCCATACCCACTTAGGCTAAAGTGGGGAGTCTTCAGCACTTGGATGGTTCGTGACTCTAGGTCTTGCTTGCTTCTTGAACGTTGAGCCCCTATGGCAGGTGTTTTCTTCAAAGCACCTTCGTCCCTGTGCTTTGTCATCCCGACGTAGTTCAGGATGTTCTCCTAGAGGGTGGTGTACATCTTGTGCATGTCTCCCAGGATGTTGGCCTATAAGGCCATCGGTTCCTCCCTCGTGACAGGGGGCTAGGTGTCACCTCGTCTTCCCGCGGACAAGGCCGAGTGATTTCTTTCTTCATGGTTTGACATAGAACTTGTCTTTTGTGGTTTGGGGTTTGAATGTGCTTTTTGTTTCTCAATCTCATGCAACTTTGGTTGGCCACTCCCCACAGACGGCGCCAAATGTCTCGGGTGTTTTTGGGTAAGGAGAGTGGACCCTTGAAGACTCAAAGGGTTGTAAGGCCTCAGCTGTATGAGATGAGGTGGATCTTGACATGGTTCGTCGAAGATGAACTACCTGCACAAGGAACGCACGTGAACTGCCCCCGGCGTGATCCGGGGAACGGTCCTCCGACGATCAAGTCAGTAAAGTGGTTCTCAAAAAGGGATTCTCCCAAAGGGGCAAATAGAATGCTCTTTAGGGCAGCCAAATCTTCCTTGGAAATAGAAAAAGACTAGAATCCTCTAAAGAGAGAAAGTGAGTGAGCTAATCAATCAGTTGTCTTAATCAGAAATATGTTTCTTACCCTTGAAATGTGTGCATGCCTCCTATTTATAGACATTCCCCAGGTGATGTTAGCGTTGCGGCTTGCCCACTGGGGAGGCACCACGTGGACATTCCATTCCTGTGCCTAACACAGATGTGGGCCTTGAGGGCCACTAATCATATCAGAGCATGTGTGCAACATGTATGTTATTCTTGGAGTCTTCTGGAACCTTCCATAAGCTCGCATCCTCCATAGGAGGTGCCCTAGGGGGGGACGAGAATACATCTCGGCTGTGTACCCCTTCATCACCTCATCTAACGGTCATCTGAACGCCACTTCCCCTCTCGTCCGGACCTTTCGTCTTTGAGCAGGCTCGTGGGCCTATGAACTGTATCTTGAGAGCGCTTCGCCCTGCTCTTGAATGGAGGAAGAGGGTCAGAAGACAAGGGCTTGGAGGGAGGAATGACTTCGTGGCATCTTACGAGAGGGGCCTGCTGGCCCGTGGGCCATTGAAGGGGGGCCCGACACGATGGGTTACTACGGGACTCGGACTAGGCATAAGACGAGATGGTTGGAAGAGGTCTAAGGGTAGACGAGGGGCCCAAACCGAAATCAACCAAACAATATGTATATAATATCATGGTGTTGATGCATGATGATATGGTGGATGATATGTACACATGATGGATGATATACATTAATTTTGTTTCCTAAATGTATTTTGGTAGATGCCAACTTTTTCTTTTTATTTCCATTAATTTCTACGAGAATCATTTTAAAGATGATCAACGACTGTGACTGGAAAATTATGATGCATACATAATACATTTAATCTATGGTGCATGCATTATTCAGTTGTACCCGTTTTAAAAATAACAACTCCACAATTTGATGTCCTTGTTTTCACCGATAAGCAAGGATCTTGCATATTCCATGATTCTAACATTGACTTCAACTGTAGCTAGATTCTCGTGAGTTTTAAGATTCTGACAGTTGACTTGACTAGAAAAATAATTACCTCTCCCATATCAAGCTAGCTCATTACTTTTTTTTTTTGGTCCTAAGCTAGCTCATTACTTTAACCTATAAGTAAACTGGCTTCGCATACGAACACAACAAGTCAATACAACTCATTCTAGCATTATAGAATCACATGACACGTGCAATGGCTTCTCGCCATACCTTTTCCCTTCCGTTCATATGTTTTTGGTCACTAACATTATCATTCATCTACACTTCTTTTGTGCTGTCCATTGTTCCTCCGTCCAACACCTTTGAGATTGTCAATGGAGGACCCTTGGGTGATCCTGTATTTATGGGTTCTGTTGTGTGGCCTACGGAGTATCACGCGGACTATCGTTCAACTGGAATAGTATTTAATTACCCCTTCAATCTCTTCTTTTATAACACAACCCCCAACGCTTTCACTCTAGCTATTGGCTTGGGAGTTTGGGGGTACGATGTTCCACACGACATTGAGAGGTGGGTATGGGAAGCGAACCGGGGCAAGCCAGTCCAAGAAGGTGCTAGATTGAAGTTCGGGAGTGATGGGAACCTTGCATTGATTGATGTTGATGGCCAGATTGCATGGCAAACGCATACTGCAAACAAAGGTGTTGTAAGGGTTGAACTACTTAAAAATGGCAACTTAGTCCTTGTAGATGACAAAGGTAAGTATCTGTGGCAAAGCTTCTTTTACCCGACAGACACGCTTTTATTAGGTCAATCACTTTGGACTAGAGGAATTCGAAAGCTCGTTAGTCGAGCGTCTGATCGAGAAAATGTTAATGGGGATTATAGCTTAGTAATTGAGTCATCAAGTCTAGTCATGAAATACTGGAGTAAAAAGAGCCGTCAAAGCCTTGTGTATTATGAGCTCCCAGAGTTTCACAACGTGATACGCGATAAGGTGTTATTTCACAGAAAAACGTTTGCCTACAACCAGTCTGTTGGTCAATTTTTAAGTTTATCCACCATGGATGGATGGTCAGCGAGTTTGATTAGTGAAAGGGATAATAGTACTTATTCGTATCTTCGTCTAGGACAAGACGGAAACTTACGGATTTTCACCCTTGATGCCTCAGAAATCCTTGGAGCATGGGATGTCCCATTTTCCCTGTTTCGTAATTCCGAAGAGGATTCATTAGGTTCAACCACGTTCAATAATCTTGAAAGTGAGTGTCAATTGCCTGAAAAGTGCGGGAATTTCGGGATATGTGAGCATAGCAAATGTGTAGCATGCCCTACTCCTAACGGCTTGATGGGTTGGAGCAATGATTGCCAACCACCAAACGTAACTTCATGCAATAAGAAAGATTTTCATTACTATAAGATAAAAGGGGTGGATCATTTCACATGCAAATATAGCCCAGGCCAAGGCCCAATGAAGAAAAAAGAGTGTGGGGATAAATGCACCAAAGACTGCAAGTGTTTGGGCTACTTCTATCATCATGAGAATTCTCTGTGTTGGATCGTCTATGATCTTAAGACACTCACTAAAACTGAGAACATGAGGCATGTGGCATATATTAAGATGCCACACAAGTAGATACCCAAGTTACAATTATGATTCCCCTGTATTTCTTTCCTCAAGTGTTTTCAAATTTCATTTTCATTTTATTTTTATGTTAGACTAAGATTAATGTATTGTACTACACTCTACACACATGTGATATGTTGTGTATCTATAATATGACGCTGGCATGATAACTATTTAGAATACTATAAGTAAATGATAATAAAGATGTGTAATAAAAGCATCTAGAGGCAGTTTTTTGGATGGACAGTGTGGTTCCAAACCATGGGTAGAATTGAAGAAAGAAGAACCGGGAGAAAAGGCAATGGGTTGCGCACTTGCACCTGAAATGCAAGTGGCCTATGTGCTCGTTAGGCTCTTCAATCATAATCCAGTGGACCCCAACTGGCTTTTGTTGCTCTTTGTTTTCCTTTTGTTGTTTGTGCTTTTTTCTATGTTATTTCCACAGTTATTTCGTGATTTATTTTCTTTTTCTTTAAAACTATGTATTGTGTTATTTTATTGTCTATTGTCATCTCATTTGTATCATGGAATCACCGTCAATAAAATTGAAGCTTATATAATAAAAGAGGGTTTTTTCAGTTCGTGCCTTGTTTTATTTGCAATTCAAGTTAGTACTCTAACTTATTGTAACGGTTTAATTGGTACCCTTTAAATTTTAGAATTGTTAGTTATGTACCTTGTAACTTGATGATGTGGCGTCATTCTGGTTAAGCTTGCACGTGTAAAGTACCCTTTGCCTCCAATTTTTGAATGAAAACTCAAATTTTACTCTCTCCCCTTTCATTATTAAGTTCCTTTTCTTTTGTTTCTTTTCATCACCGTCAAGCCCCCTCTTTATTCCTTCACCAGTTTTCCACTTTTTTGTTTTTCTTCCAACATCAAACATAACCCTTCTTCTCTCTTTCTTCCACTCCCATTATCAAACAACAAGGTATTCCAAAGCCAGAAATTTCTTAACTTTTTCACATACAAAATAGGGACAAATGATTATTTTCATCACATAAACCCTAGTTACCTAAACATGGCAACAAGGAAAAAATTGAAAATTCTAACATTAAATAAGAGGATTTAAAACATACAAACATGATCATAAAACTACCAAAGTCTTCAATTCACAAAGTTTACAAAGTTTAATAAAAAATCGCAACTTTTAACACTAATAAATGAACCATTGAAATTGAAACCCTAATTTTTTGGGTTGAATTCTCATACTTCTCAAACCCTAATCAACCCGCCACTTTAAATTTAAGATTGAGCGTGATTTGTCGTACTCGACACTGAGAGCAGAGTGTGAGATTGGGAGACACAGGGTGAGAAAGAGATAGAGAGTGAGGAATTTTGAGACAGAGAGTGAGGAATTCAGAGGGAGAAAAGATACATTTGATTGAATATAAGGTAGTTGAAATAATACAAAAAAATGTTTAGTGGAGGTAGATGTTAGGAGTTTTAAGTGGTGGTATAACGGTCTATCTACATAATTGATAGCGTCGAAAGCGCACGATATTATCGTTGTAATAAAATATCGTATCCATAGGGACTAGTATTAAAGCTTGTCAGTTCACGAACTAAACTATCTAAGCAAATCGTTGGTTGCATGGATGATTTTCTGAATCACTTAAATAAAAACAAACTCAAATACAATGGAATATCAAGGATTAAAAACATCTAGGATCAAAGTTCACCACAATAACGGTTATGGACACAATTGGATCATATTACTTCTGCGAATACATACTTGGGAAGACCAATTATCCCGATTTAATTATTATCTCCTCTCGAAGCATAACAATGTATCTAAATTGACCAATCCCCTATTCTCATGGTTATTGTAAAAACCTAAACCCATTAAGATTTATGATAATTATTTAGTGGTCTCAAGAGAATTACACCTACTCCCGTGATTTTATCTCTAGATCAATTCCTAGGCTTTTCAATATTAAAGTTTTACCTCTTAGTTCTTCACCTAATATCTAGATCATCCAAATTCGTGGCCAGTTAATTTTTAAGCATTAAGGGCCTAGAAACATCATCAATAAGCAATATAATATTCAACAACGATAAAGATCCAACTTTTAATGTCAATAAATCATTATTGGGCTAGCTCTAACCCTACATTAAGGGAATTGCTCACTCATATTCAAAGAAAAAGTCACAATAATAATATTATAGACCATGATCAAATCACATTAGAGAATAAAGAAATAAATATTTATCCTCTATTTAGATCAATATCTGCAATGGAGTTCTTGAACGGTTCTTTGTAATCTTCAAAAGTAAAGCTTGAATTTTCTAAAGTAAGAGAGCAATGAACTAAAATAAAACTAACTAAATGAATACAAAATAACCCAAATAAGTATTTATACTAATTCCCTAAGGAAACAAACTCTTGGACAAAACATAAAGACACACGTAAAAGACGAAACAAACGGGTTTGTACTTATGCCCAATCGATCACAAGTAATAGCTGACCCCTTGCCCCATCGGGCAACTTGTCAGTATGCATGTCCATGGTGATGCTCGATCAGGCACCATTTCTTCATCTGGTTTGCCCGGTCGGGTAGCCTAGCAGCGTGGAGCATGGCCGTTTCTGGTGGGTTGCCCGAGTAGGCATCATCGCTTCCTCAACCATGCCCAATCAGACACGGCACTTTCTTTCTAGTTTTGTCTTCGTTTCCCATCCCGAAGCTACTCCCTCATCCACTCATACCCCTTGGCTCATCGCATAAAACCTCGGGTCCTCCATGAAGGCCCTAGAAAGAATTTAAAGCACAAACGCACCCAAGTGACAAGGATTTAACAAATTCATAACCAAAACGAGCTAAAATCGTTCAAGTAAATGCAAATTACGGTCAAATGTAAACACGAATCATGGACTAAATCACGTAATATAAGAACTTATCACACTCCTCTAACCTAAACCTTTGCTTGCCCTCAAGCAAATTATATCATCGAAGCACAAGATAGGAAGATAGAAATAAAATCGAAAGATCACCTTCTCAATCAAATCAATAAGCTCATCATAGAACATTACCGAATAACTTTAGAAACCTTTCAAAGCAATTTCAATAGCCTTTTCAAGTTCCACAACACAACATGCAAGAGTGACTCCCAACAACATTCTTACTATATGCAACGCAATTGGAAAACCCTCCCTTTATTACGTAGAACTATCATCACTCATGTGTTTAAGGGCAAGTGTTTCACTCAAATGCTTCCCAATGGTGAATGTCATACCATAAGCTTGTACCTAGACTCCCTCTCCTTATGTCGTATCAGGATGAATGTATGAACGATACCACACGGGGTTGTAATGTAGGCTTGGGTACGGGTACAATAGAATTTGGGAATGTAGCTAGGTTTCAATCAACTACTAGAGCAATCAATGACCTAACTCCATACATTCAACAAAAGCATCCCGAACTTCCACATATCAAGGCAAACAACTACCACACTTCCTTTTATGTTTTGAACTTCTTTTCTTCTATCCTCATTTTCGGTTTTTTCTTTTCTTTTCATTTTTTTTTCAATTTTTGCATATTTTTTCATTTTGAGAGAGAATAGGATGAACAAGTGTAGTAGTTGTACAACGGAGCTCAAACATAGGAAGAATTACATGCTTCAGTCAACTAGCCATACCGAAATTAAGCAACCCAACAACCTACAATATTGCATGCATGTCCGCCCACATATTACAACTAGCTAAAAAATTGCTCCACTAGTCTATGACTTGGTTTAACATTGTTTTTGTAGGCATTCAGGTTGTAATGTAGCTAAACAAATGAATGATAAAATAAGGCTCAAAATGGGTTAAGTATGAAATTATTATGCGCAAGGAAGACAATTCGGCTAATGTGGACTCATCCTACATGCTTGTTCATACAACCTTATTAGGAGTCAAGTGCGAATTAAGAATGAATTCCTTCCAAAAATTCTTGTAGCTCCTCCCGAGTATAAGTTCTAGAATCACGATACCATGGAAAGCATACATTTATACTCAGGACCGATGCAAATGTGTCGTTCTATAGGCTCAATACTCATCGGCTTTGTGTTTACCAATAACCCAAGAA
>ONZA01004432.1:25800-38969 GCA_900322205.1 Kewa caespitosa
CGACTCTTGGAACGAGTCATATGTGTTTGCCTCTTGGCTATTACCTTTTTGAGCAGGAATTGGCTCACCCATCCTTACCTGCTCCCACTGAGTTGCTCTGTGGACCTGCTGAATGGGTCCCGGACTACGTTAGGCTATGATGTGTGAGTGGATTTAAGTCCCATGATAAGCGGTATGTAGCGCAATACTATTGTATCTAAGCCCGCCGTACACCGAAAGACATATCGGTCAAACGGTCTATTTTTGTACATTCGTGTGCTAACTTCCAATGTGTATATCCTTATGTTTGCTACCATTTTGTATATTCGCATGGCAGTTACTTAATTGGCTTTCTTTTTATTATTCCGGATATAATCATGATCATCATCCAATTCACTCAAAAATTAGGGACAAAGACGTATTAGTAGGTGCCCGTCATTCAACGGAAACGGGTTCACCTCGGACGTCCGTACCCTATAACTTAAACCTCAGACCCAAATGATATGATAGTGAGATCTTTTGCCTTATCCACCACAGAGTTACTATGGCTTTTCCATGGTTTTCCTTAAAATCTATTTCGAGTTTCCCCGAGAAACCCTCCCTCCCTTTTTGCGTTATAACAGGGTGGCGACTCCAAATCGTTCATTTTTACAAGCTCTCGGGCCTCCGTGTGGGAGGGAGCCCCAGCTGCCTTTCGCGGGAATTTGTGTAAAAACAATTTTTCCTCGGTCCCATAGAGTGGCGACTCCGTTGGGGATAATGGAGAGATTTGTTTTTATTTTATAAAAAACAACCCGTCCCCTAGAGGTTTAGACCCGAACATACGTTTTGTCCCTTTCAAAAACAAACTTTTATCCTGTGAAATTGAGTGATGATCATGATCGTACCCTTGTGCATTCTCACATGTATATATGTGCTCCGCACACACACACACGCGTTGTATTTAAATTTCTAAGCATGGTTCCACCTACTTTGTATGAGCCATTAATAGAATCACCTTAAAATACTTAAGGATGTAATTGTGCATACAATGAGCTACTTGCTACCTGTCACTGCACAGACCATCCACCCTATGAAGAATTTGGTTGATTGGGTCACTTGAGCATAATTATCTCAATGAAGGGTTATGGAGACCTTTAAGGTGCACTTGGACCGACGCATGCTGGATCTAACTTTTACGTGATTGTACATACTATCCATCACATCCATACATCGTGCATGTAGATACATTCGCATATACTCGCATTAGCATACATGTAGAGTCGCACTTATGTCCATCCATTTGACCAAATAGATTTAGGTGCATTTTCATGCATATGTTCATACATACTCATGTAACGCATTTGTACATAGTTGCATTCATACATTAGAGTTTGTCCCTAGGATCATGCTTCCATCCATACCAAAAAGCAAAAAAAAAAAAAAGAGTCTTGTCTCATGTATTTGCATTCATGCATCCCATACCCATATAGGTCGTCCTAAGGTCTGCCATTTGGGTCTCTCGTGCATATTCCTACCTCAATCTCCACAAATATCTCGTCCTTCGAGTCATCCGTCCTCACGATGAAATCTCCTCTATCCTTATCGAGTCGAGTTTACTCCTCCAAATCAAATTCATTTACTCTCTCGAGTCAAACACATGTCCATTCTCCCTTCACAAATGCTCCCCGAGAGTCATCGCAGTTGAATCTTGCTTTCCAAATTAAATGCTTCAATAATGGAATTTCATTTCTAATTCGTACAAGACGACATTCACATTAACGTGGCATTATCTTTTCCCTCATGTACTAACATTTGAGTTATTCCCACTGTTTTGTAGGCTTTTTTGTTTGATCCACACTTTCGTGAAGTAATCGGAGCTCCTATCGACATCAGCCGACTATTGTTGCACCCACGGTAATCTCATCCGTCGTTGCGTTGTTGTGAATAATGGCGAACCTTTCATGTGTTGATGACTTCTCCCCCTCTGAGGAAGGGCCACAAAGAGAAAACCATTATGGCATCCGTCACAAAAATGATCACACGACCCATTATCGGGATAACTCCGGACCTGAGTGTCTGGATAGTGCCTTGGTGGAAGCATAGAATAGTTCTCGAGGAGAGACAAGATCCTTAGAATTCTTAGAAGATGCCCAATCCTCAACTTTGGAGCCTACCAAGGGATGGTCTTGGATCCAGCCCGACCCTATTCCGTTTGGAGCTAGATGGAGTTTACCCAAGAATTTTGAGATGCCGCGCATATACCGATATGAGGGAGACGAGGACCTCTCCCACTTCTCATAGGATCACCAGTATGAGATGGGAGAGTGGGAATTATCAACCCCAATGTTGGCTTTCTTGTTTCCATAATATCTGGCCGGCCCCACCCTCATGTGGTACTACAGCTCCCCTACAGCACGTAAGGCCTCTTGGGACGAGCTGGTCACTGAATTCCCGCATGCATTCATACACAAGAGTGTTAATCCACCTCTCTCGCCCAAGGAGCCAACGGATGATGACGACGGGGGTAATGGACTTCCAAGAGATATCATACGAGAACTAGTTTGGTATCGTCAACAAGAAATGACTGGAGCAGAAGTGGAACCTCTGGTCGAACGATACATTCAATTACCTGGTGTAGATGAGCCGATAGAGTACATCTTCCTTAGCGATGGGAAATTATCTGGACATGGCAACCTTGAGGCCCATCTTCTTGGATATGCATGATAACTAGACTTCCATGGGATCCCGCCAGGCCTATACCACTGCTACTTTTGTAACTCCCTGAAGGGTGAGGCCTTGCAATGATATGACTCGTTGCCTTGGTACAAGAAGCACAACTAGGAGCAACTTGGCACGACATTCATCACCTAGGTCAATCATAGAATTGATCCATCTCAAAAAGTACTTGAAGAAATAGAACAGGAACAGGACGAGACATTTCAAAAATTCCACGTCCGATGGAAACGACAATATGTAAAACTTCGATCCTCGTTGACGGAAGTTGAGGCTGTCAAAATGCTGGTTGGAGGCTTGCGCGCCCATTACTTCATAGAGGTGTTCCATTGCAAGATTACCTCTTTCTTCGAACTCGAAAGGCTAGGAAAAGCCTTGGACAAGTACTATGGAGTAACAACCGATTTCAAATGACCTACTTCCACAGTGGGCCTGCCCCGATTGCTAACTCTGATGAGGGGGTTGTCCGATTTAAATCTTCGATAATCTATGACACCGGGGCCTCGTTGAACACCAAACTCCCGATGACTTGGCAGAGGTTGACCTTAATCTCCCTCTTTACAAGTACCATCGAAAGACTAGTCAAGATCTGGGACACTGTAAGGCTTTCAGACCCCGATTCTGCCTGCTCCACGATCTCAACCTGTACTAAGTCGCCCCGAGGTGCACCAAGTCCGCCCTCTTTGTGTCCATATAGGTGGCTTACACCACGATTTCTAACTCTCATCATTAGTGTAGTTTAAAATTTCTGCAAACTCATTGCAATGTAATGTAGGTCCGAGCTACGTATGGTCTGATCCCCGCACATTTTGTCTTCACCTGTAAGCACGTGCACGGGGGTACGTAGGCAACTCCTCAGGAGTACGACCACAATAATAAAAAAAAAGATCAAAAAAACCAAAAATCTCTATGTTATCCATGTAATCAGAACTACGTGGACCTGATTCAGCAAATGAACTTTTGTAATATCAACCTCATCATGTTAACGACTTACTCACCAGCACACACTGGAGATATGTAGACAACCTTCGGGCTCGATCCAAATAAAAACCAAAAACAAAAACATGTCTCTTATACGAACTAAGGAATGAAGTTCCCTTACTTTTCCCAAGCGGATTCCTACTCTGACTCTCGGGGGGCAACCCCCAATCTTTCCTTGAGTGATCTTCTAGTCCATTGAATTCTCTTGGGGAAGTTCCCTCATTATCCTCAAGTGTGTCATCGTCACAAGCATCATGACTTGACTGATATTCGTACATTATCCTTCAAAGTTTAATCCTATCCTAATATCTTTTCTTGTTCAGATGGCCAAATCTGACCAAAATCAAAATTCAACATCTCACCTACCTACCCTCGAGGGGCAGACAACTTATGCAAGAGGGGCACGTACGTTGCTCAGAATGGGACATGTACCCGGGGCCGGGCTAGGAAAGAACGGGAAAGGAATCAAAGAGCCAATCCTACCCCTTGAAAACAAAAATCGTGCAGGCCTCGATTTCTCTCCTTAATAGAGGCCTCGCCTCACACCTCCCCCAAACACTCCTTGAATGGCTGGTTTGTCAAACCCGGCCAAGACATCGTGTACTATGATTTCCTGAACCGTGGTATGACCCAAAAGAATAAAAGACCCTCCCTGGCTTGGAGATATTCTTCAATGGTCTCCATATTAGTGAAAATGAACCTGCAGCCTATATCCCTAACACCACAACCGAACAATCTGATTGGGTTGCGCATATCAGATATCGAGCTTTAAATCGCATTTTCTAAATGTGTCACCTCGGTGACGATGACTTTGACCCTACCCACCTGATTTTCCCAACCCAGAATGTCCAAGAGTGGAGTTGGGATTTCAAGAAGACAGGGGGTGACAATGAGATCCGGATCTATGTTGGCAACCATCCCCCGAAACACGAACAAGCTACAGCCTACCCGATCCTAACCCTTACCCTTTGTCAGGAAACTTTCTTAAGTCGGAAGTAAATCCCTCCAGTGAATTGGGCCTTGCTGACTATGAGTCTGACCATTCATCTTCAGCATCTTCCACAAACAGCCTTGCTTCCACCACATATCCATCTGACACCTGAGACACAGAAGACCTACCCTTAGGTTTTGAGCATATTTGCATGCAAGAGTCTATCATAGAGCATGATGAATTGCATGAGGGTGAGTCAAGGACATGCATGTCACCTGTTGAAGAGCCCATACTTATAAACATCCGCACAGAAGAAAACAAAAAAGAAGTCAAACTTGGCGCGACATCGTAACCATAGGAAAAAGAGGCATTCACGACACTTCTCAAAGACTATGTGGATGTCTTCACCTGGTCATATGCAGACATGCCGGGTGTTGACCCTAGAATTTCCCAACACTGTATACCGATGTTTCCCGAAAGTAAGCCGAAGAAGCATAAGGTTCGCTACATGAAACCTGAGATCAGTCTGAAGGTCAAAGAAGAGATTCAGAAACAGATCAACGCTGGATTCCTTGAAGCTGTTAAACACCCATAGTGGTTAGCCAATATTGGCACCGATCCCGAGAAAGATGGCAAAGTCCAGATGTGCACTAACTTTCATGACCTGAATGTAGCCTCTCCTAAGGACTGTTTTCCTTTGCCCCATGTAGACATGCTAATCGACAATACGACTTACCACGCCATGTTCTCATTTATGGACGGCTTCTCAGGATACAATCAGATCTTAATGGCCTTGCAAGATATGATTAAGACAATTTTTATTACCCCCTGGGGTACATACTATTACCGAGTGATGCCATTTGGGCTGAAGAACGTTAGAGGCAACTTACCAGCGAGTTTCAACTACCATCCTTCATGACATGATCCATGAGATTGTTGAAGTACATGTTGATGACATGATCGTCAAAAGTAAGACCCGAGAAGGGCACATCGATGCACTCAGAACTTTCCTTGACATTATTTGAAAGTTCAGACTCCAATCAAACCTGCGAAAGTGTGTCTTTGGATCCACCTCCGAAAAACTCCTTGAATTTGTAGTAAGCCAGAAAGGAATCGAAGTCGACCCTGACAAAACAAAAGCAATCATGGAGCTTCCTCCTCCATAAAGAAGTCAGAGGTTTTTTGGGACGGATCCAATACATCAGCCGCTTCATATTGATACTCAACTCGACTTTTGATCCAATTTTTAAACTCCTTAGGAAGGGAGCCGCCAATAAATGACATGATTTATGTCAAGAAGCATTTCATGTTATGAAAAAGTACCTGGCCAAGCCGCCAATCCTGATGCCTCCGAGGGCTTAATGAACCTTTACTGGTATAGTTGTACGTAACTGAAATGGCCATGGGGGTATTCCTTGCCCAATATCAAGAGGGAACTCAAAATGAGGTAGCCATATATTACCTCAGCAAGAAGCTTCTCGAGTACGAAACTCGATACGATCCGCTTGAACACGCATGCATATCACTTGTCTATGCTACCAAGAAGCTGAGGTACTATCTCCAAGCTTATACGACCTATCTCATTTCAAAACTTGACTATTATTAGTGATGGCCTTTTGATAAGGTGATCATCAGTGAAAGGTTGGCTAGGTGGCATGCTCTGCTATCCGAATTCGACATCAAATGCGTAAATCAGAAATGCGTCAAAGGAGGAGCCATTTCGGAAGCTCTAGCTGATGGCTCCATTTCTGGGGATGAGTACGATGACTCATTTCCCAATGAGAACATCCTCACTATCGAGGAGTCCCGATGGAAAATGTACTTTGATGGTTCTTTAAACTATAGGACCAACGGGATCGGTGTCCTATTGATTGATCCTGATGGCCTCCCAGTGCCTTTTTCAGTCAAGCTTGACTTTCCAAACACCAACAATACGGCTGAGTACGAAGCTTGTATCTATGGAGTCAAGGCAGCCCTAGCAGCAGAGGCTTGACGCCTAACTGTATTTGGGGACTCCAACCTCATCATATCACAGACCATAAGGGCATGGAAGGTTCGAGAAGAATACCTTCAAGTCTACGCCGACTGTTTACAGCAACTGAACCCACTGTTTGAAGACATAACTTTTTGACATCTGCCACGTGAACAGAAGGGCATTACAGATGCTTTAGCCAACCTTGCCACCTCATTGGTTTATAAAATTGGAGCAAAGGCTCAATCGATCACTCTAGAAGAGAGGCGCCAAATACTGTCAATGCTCTGTCTATAGAAACAGAGGATGAACCATGGTTCGTTGATATACAGAATTACCTTGAGAAACAAGAATATCCTCTAGGTTTCTCTAAAAAGGATCCATTGGCCATCAAACGCCTCTCCTTGCAGTACACTATGTACACCAGCAAGCTGTACCACAAAGGCCCGAGAGGCACTCTCTAACTCTGTGTTGCCGAAGCAGAAGCACATAAGATCATGACATAAACCCACCGTGGAGTTTGTGGTTCTCACAGGAATGGTAGAATCCTAGCCAAGAAAATCATTCGCACTTGATATTACTGGACTACGATGGAACGCGACAGTTATCAAATGGTTTACGCTTGTCGCAAGTGCCAAATTTTTGCCAACTTGAACCACATGCCACCAAGGCCTCTGTATAATATGACTTCGCCATGACCATTCTCCACCTGGAGGATCAGTGTCATCACCCAAATTAATCCCAAAGCCTCGAATAAACATCACTACATCCTAGTCGTTGTCGACTACTTCTCAAATTGGATTGAGGCCGCGTCCTTTGCAACCCTAGGGGCAAAACAAGTAGCCAAGTTTGTCATGGTCAACATCATCTGCCGCTACGGTATGCCTTTTCAGATCATCTCTGACAACGGCTCACAGTTTGAGGGGCATCTAAAGGAAATGCTGCACAAGTACAAGATAAGACACCATCAGTCTTCTCCATACAGACCTCAGACCAATGGAGCTGTTGAGGCATCCAACAAGACACTCCGTAATATTTTGGCCAAGGTGACAGAGAAGACTAGAGAATGGCTCGAGAAGCTTCCATATGCACTGTGGGGATTCCAAGCCTCAATCGGCACCCCGATCGGCGCTACGCCCTACTCTTTGGTTTACGGCATGGAGCCAGTGTTGCCACTTGAAACTGAAGTTAAGTCACTTCGAGTGATAGCAGAAAGAGGTATTCCCGAGGATCTGTGGTACCGAGCCCGATACGAGGAACTAGCTCTCCTCGATGAACACCGGCTTGCGACACTTCACAACATTCAAGGCTACCAACGCTGAATTGCCAAGGCTTGCAACAGAAGGGTCCACATCCGTGATATTCAAGAAGGAGATCTTGTGCTAAAAGAGATCCGAGCACCTCTACATCACCCTAGGGGCAAGTTCAAGCCGAACTGGTCTGGCCCATTCCTGATCAAGCGAATCACCTCCGCACGTGCAGTCATATCGCTTGATTTGGACGAAAATGAATTCACCATTTACATCAATCTCGACCAGCTAAAGAAGTTCTATGTTTGACTTTAGGTCATTTAATTTGTTGTTATCAAGCTCTTTGAGAGGATTGTAATGATAAAACAAAAAAAAATATCAAAACCCTTGAGGCACCTAGTCGAACTACGTTTGACCTGATTCCCACAGACGGGATACGTAGGCAGTGCCTCAAGGACTCAGACAAATGACCTATTTGTCCTTAAGGCGCCCCCTGGAACTGCGCTTATCTAGATTCCCACAGACGGGATACGTAGGCAGTCCATCTGGACTCGGTCAGAAGATTACCCCTATCCCCAGCAGCAGTCAAAAATAAAATAAAATTCAAAATCAGAAAAGTTGAAAAAAAAAATCTTGATGAGATGGAAGAGTGAGGATCACGAGAAATCGTGTTAAGTGGTGATTTTGGACAAACCTATCTCATTACAAGTGGTCAAACTTGGTCAACTCCCGCTATATTAAAAAAAAAATCAAAAATCAAACCAATAAGATGGAAGAGCGAGAATCACGAGAAATTGTGTTTTAAGTGGTTAATTTTGGACGATCCCATCTTACCTTAAGTGGTCAATTTTGGTCAACTTTCGCTAGAAAAAAAAATGAAAATGCTTAATCAAGCGGCGTATTTTGGACATGGGCCTCGAGCCTAGTGACATGTATCGAAATTGGATCATTTGTCATGCTTTGCCTTGTAATTTGTGATTAGAAATTTTCATACGAATGTGTTTAAGATTGTTAAAACTCCCGAAATAAAGCCAGTGAATTTTACTCGAACACACGACTATTACATCCCCCACACATCACACATGCCTTCCGAAAAAAAAATGATGATGTTGAAAGACAATTTCCTACGTACACATGTGCACTAACACATTGTTATTTACCATCACAAGGCCTAAGACACATTCTTAAATGGACTCAACTTGCAAGGCCAACTCAAACACTACTTCCTACCTAGAAGCTTCTTGACCCATCCCACCTTGCTCTTCTTGGGCTCGAGCCCGACCCTTCTTTCTATCACACTTGCAATCGGCCTAAGTCCGATGCCTTGAGGACGATCTGCTTCCTCGACCCAATCCCCGACCATGATGTGACCCACCTCACTCCGAGGACCCGTCCCCATCACCCCGCTAACCAAAGCTGGACCCGTTTTGGCTGGCCCGCCACTGCCTGAGGCATGGCTCAGCCCGAATGTCAAGGCTCGGGTCGGCTGACACCAGCCCCCCCACCGTGAGCCTAAGAGACGCGCTCCCCGAGCCCACCTCGTGCACACTCCAAGACCGACTTAATCCCGACTCGCTTAAAGTCGAAGCCTCCTCTTTCACTTCACACTTCAGCTTCAAAAGCCTAGTATGTCCTTCCCGCCTTGCCAAATGTGTAACTAACCACACCATGTATTCATCTTCCGCCTCAAGACTCATGAGGAAAGGCATGGCTTCAAGATGATTAAGCTCATTCCATAGGGTCAGTGCCCTAGTCAACTCCCCCAAGAGAACGGAAAATGTCTTGCACTGCCCCGAAGGAAGGATGTTGAGAAAACCTTGAACCCTTCCCACTTGCCTCAAGCACCGCCAAGGAAGGTAGAAAGTGATATAGTTAAGGGCAGGAAGCAAGACCCCATTATGACAGTTTGTGCAAACCGCCACCTTCTTGAGCCCGAGGAAACCATGAAACCAATCGATGTTCTTGGCCACGAAGAGGTCATCCTACCTCTCGGCCCTCACAATGTACTCCCACCTTGGTGAAAACGTCCACCCAAGAGACCCTTGGGTTGAAAAGAAGGCCTTAGGGCCTTTAGAAGAAGGAACTTTTCACATAGCCATATGTGAAGAAGCCATGCACACCTCATTACCGGACCATCCTGGTTTTGAGACAAAGTGTGTAGCCCGAGAAGTGTCTCCCCCATGATAAGAGGACCTAACTTACCTCCCACGGTAAGTTGTCGAACCAATGAGATACATCTCAAGTTACATAAGGTGGTTCCTCCCCTCAAGTAAAATCCTAACAAGATGAGAAGGCAAGCATGCAACCTTCCCATCTCATAAGAGACACCTTCCCTGTAACACACCCAATTTACCCTCTATTTTAAAATGTTATTTTTGAAAGTAAATCGGGGTAAACTGGGAGTGCTACAGCCACATCAACTAAAAGGTAATGCTAAGGCTAGGTATCAGGAAACTAAACTTGCATTTTACTTAAAAACTAACCAACCTCTTAAAAGTCATTACAACTTCATAAAAAACCTGCATTGTTTCGAGCTTAACATTCTAAAGCTAAGCTATTATTTAAAGCGATAATGAGCGTCTCTTGATCCCATCCCTTGCTAACAATCATACAGCTAACCTGCTAAACTGTGAAAAACAAAACAGTAAGAAAATCAGCAAGGAAATTGCTGAGTAACACCATCTCTATCTTGTAAAACTCATTTTGAAATTCATTTTGAAAACTCAAAACCAAATTCCTTTTTCTTTTCTAAACTCGTTTTGGAACCTTCTATTTGAAGAACTACTAGCTTTGTAAATCCTTTGAAAATATTCACTATGCTAAATAACTTTGCACATTCTAAATAAAAGAGTAACACACAGCGGAAGACTTTCTTTCTTTCTAAAACTTTCTCATCCTCAAACTTTTCTCTTTCTCGACTTCATTTCTTTTGACATGGAGAGTAACTTTGGCTGGTTAGAGGATTTCACGTGCACGCTTCTAGAGGAGGTCGGTGCCTACAAGAGAATATCCAAACTAGAGGAGTTAACACTGCGACATAACTCCCAACTAACTATGTGGGTTGGATCATACCCCTATAAGCATTATTCAACGATAGTACTCATGGTATATTTCAGTGAATATACCCCTTCTACTGTTCTCCAGTTATTAAAACTTCTTCATGAAACTTACTTACAACTTCTTCTCAACTTGCTTGCTTCTCAGAACTTATTCGAATCTTTTGCTTGCTTCCTAAGTCTCAGAAATAATACTTGTATAAATCTTGTTTTACATCTAAAATACTTTTCGATCTTAAACGTAACGTGAGATAAAACTTCGCTTTAGTTTCTAATAAAACTTGTAAACAACATCACGCTTTCAAACAAACAACTTTCTTTCTCAAATCAACTTATAATCAACTTACCATAAAAGCATATAATCACTTAAATCCACTTTTCACAAGGGATAGACAATACTCTTTCCTGAGTTGTCAAACAAGGAATACAAGGCGTCAATTGCAACACTTCTACTACTCTTCCTCAACAAACTCGTCTGCAATAAATATAAAGCATACCATTAACGGCTATACTATGGACTTAAACTCATCTATATGATATGCATGCATGCAATGTGATCCTTAGATGAAACACACTAACTTTCTCGTAAGCTATAATATCGTGTTTCTTTATATTTTAATTTAAAAATTAAATCTAATAATAAGATCAGTACTTTCATCTTTAAATCACCTCACTTATAAAAATAAATATAGTTCTCAAGCTTTCAATAAATCATTAACTAAGATAACTTGAATTAAAAACAAACCTCAACTTTCTTTATACATTAGTAAAACTTATCAAAATAATAACTTATAGGGATTAAGCTTTTTATCGACAATTCAAATCAGACATAATAGTCTTTGACTGTGAGAGTCCAAATATGTCCTTGCATGTCCAAATAAAAGTCCAATCGTCCAAGGTATATATAAAGTCAATAATTGTCTAACTGGATAATTGGTCCATGGTTCCGTCCTTATCAAAGTCCATATTATAGTAAACTTTAAGTCAAGTTCACTTTTATAATTATCCAATAAACTCAATTTTTTTTTTTAATAGCCATTATATGTCATCGCAATTGTATAAACTTGATTGCAGGTTGATTTCTTTTATTACGGTTATACTTATATCACACGATCCATTTATCAGTCTCAAAGCTATACTTTACTTGCTTGTAATTAATTTTGATATGATCCGATCTAACCATGCATGCTTATTTTTTTGTCAACAACTTTTAAATCATGATGTTTATCAATTAAATTTCAGATTATATTTATACAAACATCCAACTTAAGACTAGTTTCAATGCATGTATATTAGCTTATCTAAAATGGAGTTTAACATGCATTATATATATTTTCAATGCATGTATATTAGC
The DNA here is from genome assembly GCA_900322205.1 of Kewa caespitosa. NCBI lineage: Eukaryota > Viridiplantae > Streptophyta > Magnoliopsida > Caryophyllales > Kewaceae > Kewa > Kewa caespitosa. The sequence continues at coordinate 38,039 of ONZA01004432.1, forward strand.
TTACCTAAAAATGGATTTTAACATGCATTATATATATTTTGAAAGGAAAATTTATATTAACATTTATATTAACTTAAAAGTCATTTCTTAAACATTTAAAAGTAATCACAACTCAACTTGTATTAGTCATAATTTTTCCCATAATCGGTTCTTAGCATGCATGTAATCAATATGAATTTCAGCTTTATACGTGCATGTAATTAGCTCTTAAAATCTTATTTAATCAACCCTTAAACAAGATTTAAATATCAAATTATACAACACTCAAACATGTGAATATTTAGTTCTAAAAATCTGATTTAATGCATAAATATTTACGTTAATATTTCGAACCAAAAACACATTCGTTATACGACTTATACTTGTGATTATCGACTTAAACTCGAGATTGTTTCTTATGATTTAAACATGGATTAAACTCATGGGATGGAGGAGTAAGATTCTGATTTGAAGAGTGCACAAAATGGGTATGAAAGTTACCCCTATTTGTAGCTCGAAACGGAAGAAACCAACAAGCGAACTTTGGGTGTTCGGCACGGTGCTACTTGGACGTGGATGTCTTTGGGCTTCTCTAGGTGGGACTCTGCTGGTGCTGTTGGTGTGAGGGTCGTGGTGGTGGCCCTCTCAACAAGCTGCTGCCACCGTACTTAGCTAGGCGTCAGTTCGGGTCGAGCCCGAAACACAGGAGCCGAAAGAGAGAGGGAGAGGGAAAGGGAGAGGGCTTGGCTCATGCTTACTGGTTTAGGGCATTGTCATGGGGGTGTGGTGGTGGTGTGGAGGCTGCTGGTGGTCACCTCAGGGTGGTTGGACGGTGAGAAGAAGAAGAAAGGAAGGGGAGGATGATGACGGGAGGAAGAAGAAGAACAAGCAGGGAACTTGTTCTTGTATTGTTTGGTTTGGGTTTGTATTAACTGATGCATGGGCTTGGGTT
>ONZA01004435.1:3481-16563 GCA_900322205.1 Kewa caespitosa
GACCCTCCGTCCTACTCAGTTGATTATCGAAGGCGACAACCTAACAGTTATAAATTCCCTCCTCAACAGAAGTACGACTCCGTGGCAGATCCAATCCCTTATATATGAATGTAAGGTGCTTCTCCAACAATTACAAACTGTTACTATCAAGCATATCCACCGAGAAGGAATAGAGCAGCGGACTACATCTCAAAGTTCGGTCTCTCGATCGTGGATTCTTATGAGTTCTCAGCCACTGAAGACCGCTCTCTGTTTTATATTTTACGAGATGGCAAGATAGGGTTTACTCTCCGACGAAGGTACCCTAGTCTTCTGATTTTTTCTTACCTGTTAAAAAAAAAAAAAAAAACTCACATGTGGACGTGGAAACGGTCAAGAAAGTACTCCTAGTCAAAGTGAATCCAAGATTAAAGGCAAACATAATTGTTTTTTCTCTTTTAGTTGTTAAATGCTTGATTGTTTACCCTCCGTTCTCCTCGCATTTCCTCTCTAACATTGAATCTTCTAGACTTTACAATATAAAGGTATCTTAGTCAAAGTATAGCTTCTGTCATATTAATTTCATATCCTCTTAATATTTATGCAAAAAATTGCCCCACATTGTAAAACAAATGAAGTATTTGCATGCATTAGTCGCATGAGAAAATGGCGTTCTTTTAAATTGAACTATTAAAATCACGTATAACTCATCAAAAACTTGTTTAATGGGAGGCTTAAATGAAATACCTACCAATATAAATACCTACCAATATCTTTCCAATATCATATGCGTTAGGGTGAAGACATTCGAAAACTCATTAATATCCGAAGTTGAGATGAAGTGAACCAATCTAATTAAAACTTCCAAAATAACATATCATGACACCCCATAAATTATATCGTACCCAAGTGTATATTGAGAATGGTACTCCTAAATACATTTTTAGTGACACACTCGCTAGACATTATGTCTAATGGTAAATACTTTAATTCTCAGTGATGTTCGATTTGTTAATGACAGATATTCAACTGAAACAATTTGGGGTTACAATACTCCAAATTCCATAATATACCCCTGGATATATAATATGAGAAATGGACTAACATCCTAATCTTTAAGATTTGCCATCAGTTCAGTCCAAAAACTAGTCACCCCTCCCATATACCAAAAGTCACCCCTTCTGTAAACCAGCATGGGTCATGAAAAAGCAAATCAGCAACCAGCAAAAGCCCGCCTTTCACATCAGAACGTGAAGAGATAGAAATAGGGAGAGATTTCAATTCATACGAGTGGCTTTTCGTTCTACCACTCCCTTACCCCACTTCCCTTCCCCTATATATAGCAAAATTTTTCCCTTCTCAAACCATTTTAAGCCTTTCAAAACCTTTCACATTTTATCTTTCCTTTTTTCTCCTCTCTTATCCTCGAAACGCTTCGAATTCTCCTACGAAACGGGTACGATTTCATATGGGCACTCCTTTTTCGCCTTTTAATTCGATTTTACTCATCTGGGTCACTCCAATTTCTCGCATTTAGGGTTCAATTTTTGGTTTTTGTTCATTAATTATCGTTTTGTGAATGATTTTTAGCTTTAATGTCACTTTGATTGTTGTTTCATAAGCGTAGATCTGGAACCCATGAAAATTTGTACTGGAATTGGCATAAAGATGTGATTTTTATTTTAATGTGATCTGTTAGACTTGCTGGTTGTATTAAAAAAATTTGGTCTTTGTAAAGCTATTAATTAATCTTTGACAATGAAGTTTTATAAGGAAATGGGTTAGAATTGGTTGTCTCAATTTTGTTTGTTTTGTTGTTCTTTTCTTGCAAAATTATATATCTTGTAGCTTCTTTCACATGTTAGTTTGCATATCTATTCCTAGAATATTCCTTGACATAATGTCTTCTCTCATTTGCTTTAGCAATTCTGTTAATTTATTGTTAATCACTAACTTTGCTTTAGTAACCAACTCACAAGTCCCACCGACACTGTATATGTATCTGTAATAGTAATATGAGTATGGATTATTGTAGGTTATGAACAAGTTTATCCACTGGGTATTGAAATCCCATTATTCACAGTAAAATTTATAAAATTGTTATCTTGTGGATTTGGGCAGTGCATTATGGGGAGTAGTGATGGAGTTAGCTATGGTGCTTACACTTATGACAAACTTGAGAGGGAGCCGTACTGGCCGTCAGAAAAGCTGAGGATTTCGGTTACTGGGGCGGGTGGTTTTATCGGGTCCCACATTGCTCGTCGTTTGAAGAGTGAAGGGCACTACGTCATTGCATCGGACTGGAAGAAGAATGAGCACATGACTGAGGATATGTTTTGCCATGAATTCCATCTTGTTGATCTTAGGGTGATGGACAATTGCTTGAAGGTTACTAAAGATGTTGATCATGTGTTTAACCTTGCTGCCGATATGGGTGGGATGGGGTTCATTCAGTCTAATCACTCTCTTATTATGTACAACAACACTATGATCAGTTTCAACATGCTTGAGGCATCCAGGATCAATGGTGTTAAAAGGTATTCGTCGTTTCATTCATGGTTTGATCAATGTGACCACATTTGTGGAAGTTATTGCTTGACTGATTACTTCTGTTCTGGTGAAATTAAAGTTTGTTAATGTAATCTCTTACTGCAGGCTGTTTTACGCCTCAAGTGCGTGCATCTATCCTGAATTCAAGCAGTTGGAGACCACTAATGTGAGTCTTAAGGAGTCTGATGCCTGGCCTGCAGAGGTACGATATGATAGTTTTGGTATGCAACAGTTTTTGTTTAGTTATCGAACAATGGGGTAATTGTTGGAATGTTTTGATTGATTTTTTTTTTTTTTTTTTTTTTGTGTGACTTAGCCCCAAGATGCCTATGGCTTGGAAAAACTTGCTTCTGAGGAGTTGTGCAAGCATTACACCAAAGATTTTGGAATTGAGTGCCGAGTTGGAAGGTTTCACAACATCTATGGTCCTTTTGGAACCTGGAAAGGTAACTTCTCAATTGCCTTGCTTGTTCTTTATGTGGCCATGCTTATTCTGTTTTTCCATTTGGTCAATTGTTGTCATTGGTAGTATCCAGAATTATGTGTAGTTTTCTCCCTGCCAATGTGAAAACTGCTTCTAGTTAGTCGCTGCTTTCATATTTTTTTTTGTGATTCTTCAATTGTAGTTTGAAGCCTTTCCTTTAATGTGATAGGTGGAAGGGAGAAGGCTCCAGCTGCATTTTGCAGGAAAGCGATCACTTCAACTGATAAATTTGAGATGTGGGGAGATGGGCTGCAGACCCGATCTTTCACCTTCATTGATGAATGTGTGGAAGGTGTTCTTAGGTGAGTGCTTCGTGGCCTTGATGAACTCAAACAGCAGACTAAATGTTCATATGTTTCTTGTTGAGATCTCCAAGTATTTTGTGCAATGGAGTCCTGCATGTATCTGTCTCGCATATTTCACAAGGAATCTGTTTGTACTTTGTAACAATTAGTAGAAATGCTATCCTGTAAGTTTTATGTGGAAGCAAGTATTTGAGGATTGGGGTGAGATTTCTATTTTGAGGTTTGGGATTGGAAACTCCCTGGATTGGTAAGTAGGCAGGGACTTGGAGTTGAACAACTAATTGATCAAAAGTGTTGACCTTTGAAAGTCTACGCACATGTGCTTGGTGTTTTAAGTAATATAATTGATACCTCTCAATTCCTGCACACCTGATATACGTTGGTACTTTATTCACAATCTCCTTCAAACATTTCTGTAACATCCCAATGACCAAACGTAAATAGAAGAATCTAGTCAACCAGAATTGACAAATTGTGGTGATTTTTTGTTTTCACTGTTTCTGTATAGGCTTAGTGTGACAGATCAAGTCTGTTCTGTTCAGTTGACTCTTTTTCCTGTGTTTTATTTAGATTGACGAAGTCGGATTTCCGCGAACCAGTGAACATTGGAAGTGATGAGATGGTTAGTATGAATGAGATGGCTGAGATGGTTTTGAGCTTTGACGAAAAGAAGCTTCCTATTCAACATATTCCCGGCCCTGAGGGTGTCCGTGGTCGTAATTCTGACAATACATTGATCAAAGAGAAACTTGGCTGGGCCCCGACCATGAAATTGAAGGTAAAACTTTGAAATTCAAGATCTAAGGTTATCTCGGTAATTTTTCCTTTCAAATTCCCTTACCTTCATGCTGTTGTCTAATTTCGTCGTTACCCCTTCTAGGACGGGCTGAGGATTACATACTCATGGATCAAGGAGCAGATCGAGAAGGAAAAGTCACAAGGCATTGACCTGGCAGTTTATGGTTCATCCAAGGTTGTCGGCACCCAAGCTCCTGTTCAGCTAGGTTCTCTGCGCGCTGCTGACGGCAAGGAATGATGCATTTTTAGGGTCACTTGATAAGCTTGTTATTTCACAGCTTATTTGATACAGGGTGGTGGGTCTTTGTTTTTATGGGTAGTCCTGCTATGCTTTTGTTTCTATGGTAAAATAGTAGGCTTGATTTTTGGTTAACTATACCGTCTTCATCTAAGTCCGCGCTTCGACAGAAAAGTTCTCTCCTCTGGCATTTTGATGCAATAACATCCTCGTGTATTTCAGCTTCCAAATGCTTGTTGTGGTTTTGAACCTTTTTTTTTTATCTCTATTGGCAGTTGTTAAACCTATATGACTTCGGCCCAGTTTAGATGTTGAGTTTCAGTTTATGGCTCTGAATGGTCATCAGTATCACCACATTATTTGAGTCTTTGCTGAAAACTGGTAACAGGAACATATGGTTCCTAAAACATTGATCTCAGGTTCTGAAACACATTCTAAACTGAAACCATAGCAAATGAACCCTTAATATGATGATTACTTGACGTGGGATACTGAAGGTCATGCAAAGGAATGACAAAAATCATGTTTGCAATCCATTATTGTATTTGAAGCTAGAACTCTCAAGAGATAATGAAACAATCTTGTGTGTGCAATGCAATCAGTACTTTTTGCCCAACTTGATTAGGTGCGTGCATGCAGGCATCTTGTTGTAGTCCCAACATGTTGCAAAGCAACGCACTGGGCCACTGAATGCGACGTTTGTGGTGGAGCACAGAATATTCACGAGCAAATTGGGGAAGATACCTTTTGGATACGAACACTGAAAGTGACTCCTTATCGACATCGTTATTGTATCCTTTCAAAAAGCTGGGAATGTAGGCGTGATAAATATGAAAAAAAAAACTTTGTTGAATTGTATAAAACATTAGTATAATTTATACTACCATACCACTAAGGAAAATAAAATAAAATACTATCGTATAATATGAATTGTTCGACAACCTCACTTGTTACGTGGCGTATTCAAATTCATGTGAAAACTAAAAGCTTTTGACATAGTTGCGGATCAATCTACGGCCACAAGATTGATCGTGATCCAGTTACTCACTATGGTTAGGGAAGTAACTTCCTATGTTTCGGAGATTATGGCCAATAGACATGCAGGTATAAAACCATAACTATAACTCAAAGCATAGCAATATACTACTATACTAGCATTGTTAGGTAAGGTATTATTTGTTGGTAGAAAGAAAACACGAATTGTGGAAACAAGTCGGCGTAGAAGACGACAGCCGCCTTTCATGGGTTTTAGTAGACCACTAGTTGTGAGTTACTCCATATGCCAATTTTTGTTCTGTTTCTGTTGACAAGAGACTAGTAGCATGACATTGGGTGGCTCAAATTTTTGCAACTAGGGTGAAGTTTTACACTATTAAGGAGAGCCCATTCTGATACCTGGCTTAGATAAGACCCTCCAAATTTCTGAAAGGTACGGCTTTTGCACTGTACCCATCGTAATTGTTTGTCAGGACTCATGGTTAGTAAACATGGCTATGTTATTTTCAACTTATTTATGTATGCAATGCATACCAGTAAAAGTCTTGGTATGCATCTCTATTCATACATGGACGACGACTCCACTAGAATGGTACAAGTACTTACATTCATATAGTCGCCTACCGTCGGAGTCATGTAAACCTCTACGATCTTTATTCAAAGGTAGGAGGGAGAGATTCCGGAGAGGCTATTCCTTCAAGAAGAGACCAATATTAACATTTGCCGCTTACTGCATTTAGCTGCGCATAAATTCATATTTATAAAAGTTAAACCACTCTCTATAATCATCACAAACTTGAAGATATTACAACAGTCGATACATGCACATTACAAATACCCCTTGGTTCAGCTGTACTTAATTGAGGGCGTCATGGAAGATGGGATTGGCCTGTAATTGCTCTGCAAATTTCTGTAGGATTTGCTTCACAAGATCCCCGAATTCATTCTTCCCTAGTTCGACGTCCCTCTTTTCTTTAACTAAGCCAGAAAATATTGTTTCATACAGAAGGCTCACGGCTTCGTTGGATTCTAAGGGAGGTAATCCTAACTCCTCTCCATTCTTCTCCAGGTAACTCCTTACAGTTGCCGTACAATCTTGCCATTTCGAATGATCATTCTTTTGCTGATACAGCTTCTCTGTTACTTCATTTAGTTGGTTCTTGTCGGCCAAGATCTGCAATGTTAAACTCATTAATATCACTTACTGGCATTTGGTGTGAAGAAATCAAGTGAAAGTAACTGACAAAAAAGCAAATTTCCTTAGCTGAAGGAGAAAACAGTAAAATCCATTCCAGTTGCCTAACGGAGTTTAATGCGACATGATAACTGATAAGCTCGTGAGTTAGTCCTAGTAATTCATGTCTAAGCTGGCGCAGCGAGTTAACGTTGTATGGTAGTACTTGTTTGAGTTGGTTGTAGTTGTAGTCTGTTACTCTTGCAAATGTGATTTTGTAAAGAAGAATCAGCTATAAATATATAGTTGAGCTCATTTGGGGATATTCATGCAAAAATCATACTGTTTCTTTCTCCTCAAATTTCCAGAACAATCCACCAGAAAACAATTAAAAAGAAAGAAACAGTCTAACAATTTCCTATTATAGTATCTGACTCAATCCTCATTTACTGATAGGAATTCTGTATCACGGCGACAATATTTCATATCAATGGAATGAAAGGAGTCACCAATGAGCAACCCTGCATTATAGTGGACTAAATTAAACTCTCACTTATTAATCCTCCAGTTAGTTTTAGCAAGCAGTATGATCGAGTTTGGTAGAGCTACATTGAAATTTGACCCCCTAAAATTAAGAGGCACAAGCTTAATGATCATATACCATGACAGCTTGAATGCCCACCAGAAATCAGAACGGACCAACATAGAAAAGCAAAGTAAATACCAAAGTTACCAATTATATGTGATCTACTTTTTAATGATGTTTGTTAGATAGCATGTAACAGGTGTTTTTATCTGATGGCAAACCCCGTTAAGACTGAGATGAAGATAAGAAGGGCAGAGAATGGGGAACCTACCTTTCTGAGTTTAGAACCATTTATTATCTTCACATTCTGTATGACAGTGACAGGCTTTGCAGCCAAAGCATCTGCAAGATCTTGCAAGATAGGTTGAAGTAATTGCGCAAACTGCGCTTGGCCCAATTTTTCCTCTCCTTCAGCTTCATGTTTCTTCAGTAGATCATTTATCATGGGAAAATCTGTTTAATCATATACACTGAAGGTTAATGCACAATCAGGAGCGTAGATTACAGCATGATATCTGGCACAGGAATATCACATATCACAGACTGATCCAGCAAATAATATGAGAGGAAATGGAGAGGAAATCAAAAGCAGGTGCAACAGTATTTCAGTATGTAAGGATTCAAGCCCGACATAGGGTGGGTCCTGCCGCGGGCTGAGGTAGCAAGGCTAAAAATCAGTGTGGAAGTGCATTGCAGATCTGTAAAAGACACCGGAGGAGCTAAGAGGTCACGTCTGGCCGTGCTATGAGCTTCTCTGCGGGTTTTTAGTTTGCCTAGGTCCCTGCTTCTTCTGTTTCCTTCAGAACAGAAATACAGGATACTTCGTTAGCCTGTACACAGGGGTTATGAGTGAAAGGTTAAGCATTGGCTTGAGACTCATTGCTGGAGCTTTTGAGCGACACGGTCTGGGAAGTTCTGGGTTTTGGGTTACGAGAAACACTAAAGATGTGGCTCAGTGTTTTTTAGGGTATATCTATGAATCCAGAGGGGTCTGTGGGTTAAGACAATTGTATTGCTTTCGGTGATCAGTCATAGGATTGCGTCAATTTTCAATTTTCAATTTTCAATTTTCAATTTGAAAGATCTTGAACTTTGCATTATTTGCTGCTTTCACCTTAAGATAATCCTAACACAGTTGATGTGTGAGCTGGGGACACTGATAAACACAGTGATCTAGACATGATAAGGTACTTTTATGTGAAACTAAGCCATGGGACAAAGACATAAGATGTCCAGTTAGAATGGGTGCAAAGGCAGGGGAACAAATATTCAGACTCCAGTGCGTTAGCTTCTGCAACACCAATATGAATAGAGGTTCAAAGCTGATGCTAAATTCTTTCAGGAGAGACTGCACATTAATTAACAAATTTATTCCTCAGTCATAAATTTTGTCTCTCCATAGGCCTCCTGCTTCTCGATCCACACTCCACACTTACTCAAAGAATTTTGAGGGTCTTTCAGTCCTAGAACTTCAGTAACAACTGCTTACTTTGAAATACACTTGCATAGTCTAAAGGCCACAATGATGTGTGGCCATACACGAGAAACAGACCACATCAGTAGACAACCAATCTCAAAACATCAACAGCATCCTAATATCTCTAGAGAAGCTCCCGCCGAATAGCAAGTCCGGGTGGGGGTGGGTGGCGGAAGTACGTAGCCTGACGCTATGATAACAGGGGCTAGTTCCATTTTATCCTTCCCACAGTGCAACAGTCACCTCCTACTTCATGGTAAATAACATGCGGCCAGTTTTGGTGAGCCATTTTGATTTAGCCCATTATAACCCAACGCCAGTAAAACAGTAAAATCTTTTGGCTCATTGGAAATGGACATAAGAAGATAACCTATTATTCTGATATATCATGTCAGGCGACAAAAGTAGTCTGGTACTAGTCCAAGGCTCAAAATGGATAGTGGCAGATGTACTGGTGCTAAACCTTGTTTGAACAAACTGACAAGCATCAGAGGTATGGTTATGACGGTGGCGTGGAGGGACATAGATCTTTTGGTGCTTGAGGCATGAAGTTCTAAAGTGGCTAATAAACCAAACAATCAGTTTTGGAGTATGCTATAGCTGTTAACTAATCACAAAGGAGGTGGTGGATTCATCATCAATTAGCTACTATGGTGCCATTAAACGGAACTCCTGATAAACTTGCTTGTATGAATTTTGATATGCAGCAGTATTTCTGATAGAAGCTATGGAAGCTATAGTTTTACCATTCAGGACCATGATGGCCTCTTCAGAGATGACCTTGGCTCTGATCTTGCTGATGCTGTGGAAGGTTAATATCTGAACAGCCTTTGCCAATGACATTAGTGTTTTATGTGCTACCGTGGAAACACATAATCCATTAGTAGTGCACCACAATTTGAGTTACGCTCGACATAGGACCAGTTTAACATCATAGTTGACAGTATATGTTCTCTTTCCTGGAAACTTGTGTTTAATGCCTCTCATGTCAACTTGCGTGGAATTAGAGTTGCCAAAGGCTAGCTATTCTGACTTAGGGATATCTCTTTTCTTACTTTGTCAACGAAGTTAGCTCTCCGATTCAGCAAAAAGATACAATTAGTAATTTTAATGCACATGCTCGATTCACAAATCAGAATTTGCATGTTTATCTTCCCTAGAGAAAGTAACCACAGCACAACCATGTGTATGTTCATCCACCTAGCATGCTAAGTAGTTACAGGGTCTTTTTCCTAGAAAAAAAAGTCTTAACAGCAATGCAGAACCACATGCATTTAAAAGTATTCCAACTTCCAAGAGCCAGATTGTCGCCAGATCCTCTCTGCCTAACCCCTGATTTCTACAGACAAACCCAAATAAGGAAAGAGACTTGCAGGTTACATTAAAGCTCTCGTTGAGTGGTTCACTGAATCATATCTTACTTAGACCCTCTTCTTTGGACGGAACAGAAAAAACTGAAATGAACTCAAATTTTCAGTTTTGACATGTAGTACTATGCAAAAAACTTTTAATATTGGACTCGTATGAAAGTATATCAACATTTTTCCAAGGGTATACGAATCCTTCTCGTAAAGACCTATGTTACCTGGACTCGGGTAAGGGTGTCGGAAACAGATACATATCCGGGTGTGTGACAGACTCGTCATGGCTTAAGATGTTGGAAACTTGGACTTTGTCCTAAATTTGGACACGCATACGGGGATACATTATTTTATGAAACATATTGTAAATTCTAAAAGACTTTCCTTTGTTATCACACTATTCTGTATGCAAATGCTTGAAAATACGTATTTCAAGTTTACTTGTTCACACGAATTTGTCACTTTTTCTTAGCTCAAGCTAACTTATAAACATGCTTTCATAAAATGAAGGTCCTTTCTCCCTCTCGTTAGATCTTTTATCGTCATCAATTTGTAGTTCATAGGAATAAAAGTGTCCGGGTGTATATTAGAGGACATGTCCGAGTGTCGAGTGTTGGACATGCCCACACGGGTACTTGAAGTAAAATGAAGAGTCCGGGTACATAGGTAAAGACATTTTAGAGCCAAACATTACTAAAACAATTGGTTATGAGTTGAGCTCTCAACTCAATGGAACTGAACATAAGTTGATAAGAAGACAGCCTTATTCAAAATCGAAGTCAATAATTTAGAAGCATGAATCTAGGCAGTTCTGACTTTTGATTACTGAGACATGCAAGTTGTTTCTTTGCAAGGCACAATGTGGGACATTAGAAAATGTGTGAAAGCAATGAATTCCTGAGTGTGTTAGAACTCAATTGCCGAAGAGAATGAAAAAAGAAATTATCACATAACTAACATCTGTCTAAAAAGGGAAGGAAAAAAAAAAAGGGTAATTTAAGCTTAAAAGCTAAGATGTAAGAAAGCAAACCTGTAACGCAAGGAACACCCATCTCAACACCCATATGAACCAAGGCATTCTGAACTTCACTCTTGCTTAGTTTCCCCTCATCTTTTGTATCCAAGTCAGTGAAAAGATTCTCTGCTAACATTGCAAAATCATCTTCATCCTCCAAAAACAGACGAATGGTATTTCCATCCAATACTGATACCATGAGCGGATCATCTGCACAAGGAAGACCAAAACTCAACCACAAATATCATCAATGTAGAACCTTGGGAGCAAGATCTGAAACATAGACAACTCCTGGGGGGAGAAAAATAAGTCAGGAATAGCTGCTGTCAATCAAAGTGACATCCTAAACCATGAACTCAAATTCAGCAGGTCATGGGTGAGAGCAATCCATTTCAAATTTCCGCAAGATGTCTCTCGAAATTACAGCGTATGATAGTGTTTTTCTTTGTCCTTTTCCAGTTTGCAAATTGATTAATGGAAACTAGTACAGGTGACGTCGTCAGTCTAAAAGAAAGCTCTCCATGAGACAGCCTCATACCAGTTTTCAAGATTCAAGTTTGATCACAATGTTTCTTATAGAGCCACAAGAGAACGTATTTACAAAAATGGAATCCTTTCAAAGAAGATCCAAAACCAAGTTGCTAAAACAGGTCACACATCCTCAAAAACGAGATCATGTGACCCACATCTCTTATGAGAGACTCCAGCTTGCATCAAGGCTATGTCTTGTGGCTTACCATGACTCATATCATACTAAAGCCCAGATTGGTCAGCTGCTGAAGTTGCTATGGCTCTCTCCATTCACAACTAAGGCCTGTTCTCCTCAACTAATAGGTTCGGTTTACAATTTAGTTCAATACATCAACTTACTTTTTCGCTCACACATATCTTTATTCACTCAGTTCAACTCATTAAACTTCAGTTGAAGGGAACAAAAAATAAACAATTAATCCTTCCAGAAGAAACAGTACAAAATATCTAACTAACTATATACTATTCACATACACGTCTGATTGTCTGTATATTCAATTATTGAATTTTACTAAGCAATATCATAATTTCAAACTAATCATGTTCTCTTTCATCCTTATAAAAATATAACACAAAATAAAAGTAAAATTCAACAAATCATGTGCTCTACTATGATCAACAAACTTATCAGTGACTACATTGCCATAAATCAAAACGTTACCACACTAATTCGCTAACAAATCATTTACCTACACNNTTAAATTAATAATTTACAAATTACACCTGCAAATATAAAACAAGACGCATATATTTCTAGATTACTTTCGAGTTTCGATACACTAAAATGCTCGTACGAATTCAATCAGTAATCAAACAACAGATCGATCAGAAAGAAGAAAGAAGGAAAAAAAATAAAAAATAAAAATAATAATTTGCTACTAGCAAGAAACCTAAGTAATAACACAAAACTCATCATAAAATATCAAAGAAAGGAAAAAGTAAAAGTAAAAGCAAAGCAAGCATGATCGTGACGTGACGTCATACCTCGCAACTCATCAGCGATCGCAGCGATGAAACCTCGAATAAAGCGCTCAGCCTGGTCCTTATCGACTCGGTGCTGACGGGGCAAAGCTGAGAGCTCAGAATCGAGCCGTTGAAGAGCGGATGTTTTCAAATTCTGCGGCAAGGAGAGTCCGTACATGCAGGCGGCGGCTCTGGCGGCGGCGATCTCGAGGAGTCGTTCTCCGGCGAGATCGCCGTCGGATGAGGAGGACAGGTCGGCGGCGATGAGCTGAGTGCCGTCGAGGACTTGTAAACCACCGTCGGACATCTTTAGAGAGAGAGAGTGAAGAAAAAGCAGAAGAAGAAAGAGTTGAATGAGTGTAATGATTTTGTTCAAAGTTTGACTGCAATGTGGTCAATATTTGTCAACCTTTTTTTTTTCTTTCTTTCTTTCTTAGAGATCAAATACTTATATGCTACTCTCTTTTTCTTTTTTGGCAAAGATATTAGAGTGATTTCTGTAGATATTGCTAAAGAGCAAAATAATTCTAACTTTAAATCAGTTTGAAAACTATTTCCCTTGATATAGTCCACGTAGGATCGGGACACCCAAACCTTTTTTTTTTTTTTTTTTTTTTTTTTTTTT
>ONZA01004436.1:2786-17027 GCA_900322205.1 Kewa caespitosa
AACCAACTAGTCGTAATTAGTTTGTTTTTACGACGAGTTTTACGTACGGTCGTTAATTATGGTCGTTGATAACACATTCTCTAGTAGTGATACTCCTATGACGGCTTGAAGTCTACCTGTCAGGCTGGAATTTTTGGAGGCCTAACAGTGCCTTATTCAGATTTAAAGAATAAGTTATAATGCGACCTTGAGGGTCAATTGCTTGTAAGGGGGTACATTCTATGGGCTCCAATCTCGCCCTACGAACTGACGCTAAAAATTCGGCCGCGGCAGGCTCAGTTCGGGCGTTTTATTAGCGGGCCCACCTCTCTTCGAAAAGGGTCCTGAGAAATTAAAACTATGTGGGAACATTGCAGAAATGAAAATAATAAAGAAATACCTACTTGTACAACAACAAGCGACGTTAGTTTGGAGAAACTGGAGCGAGCCGACGAGGTCGCGAAGTGACGTCAAAAATTTCTGCAGAGCTTCTCTCTCTAGAAACTCTCTCTCTCTAGAACATTTCCTCGAATGTGTGGAAATGCCTTGAAAAGGGGCAGTACTTATAGTGGTGGATGCAACTGTTCACCTTCCCCCCTCACGTTGCGACATGTGTCACGATGGATGGCGAGCCACGTCACCCTAACACATATGGAGATGCGAGCCCTGTATTGGGATCTGAACCCAGAGAAGTCCAGGTCATCCATGACCTCGCAAATTCATGACCACCTGGGGGGCAAATGTTGTGCGTAAGATATTACGCGAGGTCGTCGCCTCGGCAGCGTAGCTCGCGACCTCAAAACGGCCCAAAAGGGGTCAAGAAGAAAAGACCCTCACCTCGATATGAAGTTTTTCGAGGGGTGGTCAGGTCGGTTGACGACTTCCCCAGTCACCAAGCTGGCACGTCCAACTTGGCAGGCCAGCTGGAAGATCTAGCTGGCCGGCCCCAATGGCGGAAGTCAAGCACAGCCCACAATACATGGAGGCCCATTTCCCGTGCTAGGGCTGTCGTGGCAGGCTCCGGTTGGTTGCACAACTCCCAATGAATCTATAAGACCCTTGGCCTTCCCAAAAGGGTAACACACTGATTATTCCCTGCAAAGCTGATTTGCTCATGCCACAGTGGACAGTAGCTCTTGCATTCTCACTCACGCCTGTCACCTCTTGCTTGTATTGACTTAATCATCGGAGGACCGTTCCCCAGATCACGCCGGGAAAAGTTCACGTTTGCTCATTTTGCAGGCATCGAGGAGTGAATTCGTCCTCACATCGCATCAACCTTCTCACCTCGTGCACGGCTGCCATTTGATGTCTCGAGGGCTCACTCCAAAAAACCCCGAAAAAATATTCATTTAGTTTTTCTTTTGCCTAACATCATCATGGCTGATGTATAGGCGTTACGATTTAAATTTTGGGAACTTATGCGTAAAATTTCTTTTATTGGTCTAGATTTGTTAATTGTTTAAATTCTAATCCATTTAGATCCATGAGTTGGACCACGACACCAGAAAATATTTTCTTAATAATAGACGGTCCTTACCAGCTGGGGCTAAAATTACTGCGTCGGTCTCGTATGGGTGCTCGATTCTCTTTCAACACTAAGTCTCTTTCTTTAAAAGAACGTGGCCTTACTTTTTTATTGAAAGGGCGAGCCAATGATCTTTGGTATATCTAAACAATGTGTAGGGCATTCAAGCGCTTTTCATCCAACAAGAATAATTGTTCGCATTTTCCTCTTACCCAATCAGTCTCTAGAATCTCACTTTCTAAAGCGACCATAAGGGAAGGTATCTCAAGCTCAACAGGAAGGACTGCCTCCATGCCGAAGAAGAGTAAGTATGTAGTGGCGCTAGTGGATGATCGAATATTACTTTGATAGCACCATAGCGCAAATGGAAGTTCATTGGGCCAATCTTTATACGTTTCACTCATATTTTGGAGAATTGTCTTAATATTTTGGTAGGCTGCCTCGACAATGCCATTTGTTTGTGGCCTATAAGGGGATGACCTTTGATGATGTATCTTGTACTGTTGCAAGAGTTCAACAGTTTATTTCTTGAAATGGGATCCATGATCAATTATTATCTCATGCGGGTCTCCATATGACAAGTTATATTATTTTTGATGAATTTCGCAACTTGTTTCGAAGTTAATTTTGAATAAGATGCTGCTTTAACTTACTTGGTGAAGTCGTCGATGGCAATTAGGATTAATTCATCTCCACCTCTACCCTTAGGAGTCATTTTTTTGATGATATCTATTCCCCATGTTGAGAAAGGTCAAAGAGAAGTGAGACCATAGAGTGTCGAAGGCGGCATATGATGGATATTTGCATGAATTCGACATTGTTTGCATCTTTGCACATATTGGCTACAATGTTTTTTCAATGTAGCCCAATAGTGGCCTTGTTTTATTATTTTTTTGGCGAGCATACGTCCGTTCATGTACGGGCCACATGCTCCTTCACGCACTCCCCCCATTATTCGTCTTGCTTGTTCTTCATCGACACAAAGTAGGATAACTCCATACGAGGTTTTCTTATGTAATTTGTCTTGGTACACCACATATTGAGAGGCGAATATGTGTATGGCCTTTTGTGTCCAAGGGTTGTCACACCCAGAGGTGTATTCTTCTCTTAGTTTATAGTTGAGAAAATCGGGGTACCAAGGGACTTTTTCAAAGGAGTCAACTTCCACGGCATGGTAATAAGCGGATTCTTCCCTTCTTTCAATGTATATGGGCATTGATTTAATTTCATGGGGAAAACTTATCATGTAGGCTAGCTTGACGAGAGATTCTGCAAAATGGTTTTGTTCTCTTGGACGGTATGTGTAATGGATTTCTACAAACACCTCATCTATAAGTAAATTCTTATATCATGCATAGCCATCCATGAATGACAAATGATCATGATCTGCCGTGTTATGAAGTCGAAAGCCTACACACATCCTTACTCGTCCGTCTTTTGTTGGGACAGGAAGATGTTGGCTATCCATTCAGGATAATGGGCGACTAGTATGAACCCTGCAACAAGTTGTTTTTCATCTCCTTTTTTTTTTTTTTTTTTTTTTAATCTCATTCCGGTTTCATTCTCTTTAATTTTTCCCCAACTTGTTTTGAATCAGGTAAGAGTGGAATTTTGTGCTCGACGATGGATCGATCTATTCTCGGCTTGTTTTCAAAGGACCATACAAAGACATCTATGAATTCATTTAAAAGACTTATTAGTTTGGATCTCTCTTCTTGAGTAAGATTTTGACAAATTTTAACATGTTGAGGTTCGACATTAGTTCCCAATTTTATTGTTTTGATTTCTTCAACTACTGAAGTTCTTTTTTCCTGTGCGAGCATGACTCTCATGAGTGACTTATCGTCGGTCAATTCATTAATGACAAACAATCCATGGCGTAAGCATAACCAGAGTTCATTTTATGGATATCATCAAAGAGTACATCAAAGGAAGGATGATAAACTTGGGGAGAGGGGAAGCTAACATCCTAATCCTTTCAAAGGAGAATGTCCTACAATAGAATTAGAATTAGTGTCACTAGGATGAGAATCAGAATCACTGGACTCAAACATGGGACCTCTCCTATGGTGACACTAAAATTGTGCCCATCCACAGTAGTCCACTTGAGAGTATGAAGCCCTCCTTCGAGTATTCCGGTAGTAGGCACGAACAGTTGTGAAGGGTCGAATCCTTGAGCTTGAATGGCTAGTATCGCATAGTTGCCATTATCCTCTTGCGCACGAATCTTCGTTTACCCAAACAGGAGGCCAAATGCATTATGAGGTAAGGGTTGAGGCCAATCAAAAGAGGATCGTTCGGGGGACCTAGGAACCTCATCATCAAGAAGGTTGCAACCCTCAAAAATCTCAAATCTTCGCTAGCAATGAACCAAAGCCTGAAACAAAATTCCAAGACAACTAAACAAACAACAAATATGGGAAAAATTCGCTGCACACTCTAGCGAATATGAATATGTGCATATTCGCTGGCTATCGAATGATTTTTCTACAGATTTGCTAAGTCTTCAGTGATTTTATGAATATTCACTGGTCTTGCTCCTTTTCACGCATTTATGTCGTCAATTTTCTTGTGGCGCAAGTTGTTAGATTATTATGGGTGGTTTGCTGTGACGTTTTTTTTCCCTCAAACTCCTTAAAATCTCGGGTTTCTACGTCTTCGTGCTATATGATTCAAGAAATATAATTCCCCAGACTAGTTTTCATCATCGGATCATAAGGGCGACACCAATAAGGAGTCAACATGGTATTGACACCCATTTTCCATATCTCATAATCATAGTAAGAGACAATCGCTAGAAGTACCCAAATGAATTTAAGCATTACGACCGGTGAGAAGGTTTCATCATAGTCCATCCCCTAAATCTGTTAATATCCCTTCACCATCTTATTCTATTTTGATCTTATAGATCCATTTGCACCCATGGGCCTTGTCCCGTCCGGCTAATCAACCAAGTCTTGGAACTGACTCTCGAACAATAAATCCGTATTAGATTTCATGGCCTCAAGCCATCTACTAGATTTTATACTCGCCATTGCTTTCAATTATGTTGTTGGTTCTTCACTTTCTACATGAAGATGTCACAACTCTCTGTGACAAATACGGACACGTATCTACTCGACTCATTTGTGGCCGTGCAAGACCTCCTTAGAATAGTTTCTTCTCTAGGAGGTCTGAATCCCCTAGTTGCAACATTTGGAGGATCTAAACCTTGAGAATTCTCTTCTTCGTGCTTTGAACGAAAGGTTTCTTCAAGCTAAGAGAGATCCGTATCGATTTGTTGCTCCCATCCTTCCTCTTGAGTTTCTTTGAAGTGGGTCTTACGCACACTTCTCTCATTGTGAAGGAATTCTTTCTCCAAAAAGACACCATCACGAGCAAAAAATACTTTGTTCTTAATACAGTTGTAATAGTAGTAACCCCTCGTTACATTTTCACAATTCAAAAATTCAAAAAATATTTATCTTACTTGGGTTCGAGCTTAACATTGATTATATAAGCCACGTAACCCGAAATCATTATAGAAAACATTCCAAAAACCCTTCCTATCCACATCTCAAGTGGAGTGTTTTCTAAAGATTTTGATTCTATGTAAAAGATGCTGTCTCGAGTGCATATTCCCCGAAATAAATTAAAGGTCAGCTTGACCCATCATTAATCAAACCATGTCTAATATGGTTTCCTCCATTCAAACACACCATTCCATTGTGGTGCAGCAAATGGAGTTATCTTTGAATGAATTCCAAAGCCTTTCAGATGGTCGTCGATCTCTAGGCTCATATTTTTGCCTCCTCGATCTTATTGAAGAGTTTTTATCTTCTTGCCTAGCTGATGTTCTACTTCACCCTGGAAATTCTCTGAACTTTTTAAGGGATTTCAATATATATTTCATTAAGGGAAAATTTTTGTACCGCTATTAGTCCAGTGTTAATTTCTGAAAAAAAAAAGTTGTCCACAAAAAGGTACCATACCATGAAAAACTATGTGTCTGAGATGCGTATGCTGTGTTGCATGTGTGGAAACACGAAGAGAGAGAAAGTGTGGAATAAAGTCATTCAAAAGAAGGTGGGGGTGGCTTCTCTAAAGGAGAAAATGAGGGAGAACTGTCTACATTGGTATGGGTATGTTAAGAGAAAACCCCTAAGGTGAATAATGGAGGCCTCGGACGACGTTTGGAGCGAAAGAGGTAGAGGGAGGCCCAAAAACCATGGATGGAGGTGATTAGGATTGACGTGAGGGTGTGAAATATCGAGGATAATATGGCAGGGGATAGATTACAGTGGAGAGAGAGAATTTATATGGCCGATAGTATTTGACTGTTTCCCCCCTCCCAACTTTGTGTTCATGTATTTTGCTTGTTTGCTTTTTGTGTTTCCTTTTGTTACTTTCTTATATTCTTTGACCCCTGAGATGTTTCATGTGTTTGGCTGATAGTAGTAGTAGTAGTGGTAGTGGTAGTGGTAGTGGTAGTGGTGGTGGTGGTGGTGGTAGTATAGTAGTTGTGGTGGTAGTAGTGGTGGTGGTAGTGGTGGTAGTGGTGATGGTGGTGAGATGTTTCACGTGTTTGGATGATACTAGTAGTAGTAGTGGTAGTGGTAGTGGTAGTGGTAGTGGTAGTGGTGGTAGTAGTGGTGATGGTGGTGGCGGTGGTGGTAGTATAGTAGTAGTGGTGGTGGCAGTGGCGGTGGTGGCGGTGGTGGTGGTTGTGGTGGTGGTAGTTGTAGTGGTGGTGGCGGTGGTGGCGGCGGCGGTGGTGGCGGCGGTAGTGGCGGTGGTGGTGGGGGTGGTTGTGGTAAGTCATAATGTTTGGATGATAAAGTAAATCAAAGTCCCAAAATATCGAGCTCATTACCCTTTCAAACAAGGATCACCCTTCTGACCCTTGATTGTAAGTTGGCGAGGTCTACCAAAGTAGTGCGCCACTTCAATCTTGGGAAGATGGAGGTAAGTCATAATGTTGAGTCTTATATATCATGTTGGTTAACTCGACAATATGAGTGAGAGTCTAACATGTTGGGGTAAAAGGATGACATATTGGATATGTTCATCAACCAAGAAGCACATGGGATGTGATTAGCATAGGTTTGATTATCTTTTTTGAGCAATGTGGTTATTAGGCCAAAGTCTTGCCACATTTGGGTAAAATGGGATCTTAGAATTACTATATTCATAGATAGATTTTTGTATGGATATAGTGAAATAACATGGCCATTTTGAGAATCGTTAAAGCTATTTCATGATAATTGTATTAAATTTTGCATTTAAATTTGTTTTGTAGAAATGGCCAACCAAAATGACAACTCAAACTTGAATTTAAGGTCGATACTCTACATAGATCGGTTGAATGGAACCAACTATGTCTATTGGTATTGCAGCCTCAAGATCGTATCGAAACACAAAAAAGTTGGAAAACGTCTTGGAGACGCTTGTTCCCACTCTTTCGGCAAATGGTGAAATACCTGCCCAAAGGGCTGCTTACCAAAGAGCAAAGCATCACTCCGACGAGCTCACTTGTATCATGCTAGTAAGAATGAACTCGTTGCAGAAGCAATTTGAGAGATATGATGCTTATAATATCAATACCAGGCTCAAAACTACGCAAACATACCATATCTAGGGGAAGGACAAAATTATGCATGAGCTTCATCAAATGCTCAAGGTTGCAGAGCTAGAGGTCAACCTATCTTCAAGCAAGAAGTGAGTGTAGTATGTCGGAAAAGGAAAGGAACTGGTAACTTCAATGGGAAAACCGTTGAAGGGCAAGGGTGGTGTAAGTGAATGCTTCTATTGTCAAAAGAAAGGGCACTAGAAAAGAGACTACCCAAACCTTAAGGAGGACTAGAAGAATGGGACAGCCCCAAACACTTTAGGTATCCTTGTTATTGAAGTAAATTTAGCTACCTTAACTTCTTATTGGGTATTAGATATCGGCTGTGGAGCTCACATTTGGGAAAATGTGCACGGACTAAGGCAGCCTAGGAAGGTGGCTAAGGATGAGGTGGACCTGCCAGAGTTGCTGCCCTGATCGTAGAACCTATGTTTTTTCTTTGCCTTTGGGCTTCATACTTAAGTTGAACAAGTTTTAGTTTGTTCGAATTATTAGCAAAAACATAACTTCAGCTTCCAATTTGGATATGGAAGGCTTTTCTTTGAACATTATGAACGATTCATGTTTGATTTCAAAGAGTGATATGTTTTATTGTGAGACTTATTTACAGAATGGGCTTTACTTGCTAAATATAAACAAAAGCATACTCACTATCAATAACAAGAAGGCTAGAACCAATGATTCTAACCTCACTTATCTATGACATTGTCAATTAGGCCATATAAATGTGAAACGCATTCATAAACTTCATTTGACCTCAAGACATTTGATACTTATGAATCATGTTTACTTGGGACAATGACAAAGCCACCCTCTTCTGGAAAGGGTGAGCGTGCAAGTGAAATGTCAGGACTCACACATACAGATATATGTGGACCAATGAATTCGACAGCCAGAGGTGGATTTAGCTAATTTATTACGTTTACTGATGATTTAAGTAGAGATGAATATGTCTACTTAATGAAACATAAACATGAAAGCTTTAAGAAATTCAAAGAGTTTCAAAGTAAAGTAGAAAATCAACTAGGCAAGAAAATTAAATCACTTCAATCGGATCGAGGTGGCAATATATGAGCCTGGAATTTGATGAACATCCAAAATGTTGTGGAATTCTTTCAGAACTGACTCTAACAGGAACACCTTAATGAAATGGTGTGTCCTAAAATCGAACATTATTGGACATGGTTGGATCTATGATGGGTCTATCCGGCCTCCCTATTTCTTTCTAAGGATATGCACTTGAGACAGCTGTATTCACACTGAAAAAGACTCCATCCAAAGCCGTTGAGAAGACACCACATGACATGTGGACAGGAACACCTCCCAAGTTGCATTTTCTCAAGGTTTTGGGGTGCGAGGATTATGTTAAGAGATTACTTAGAGATGAGCTTGCATCAAAATTAGACAAATGTTTCTTTGTGGGATACCCAAAGGAAATAAAAGGTTATTACTTCTACAACCAGTTTGAGAATCAGGTATTTGTTGCTCGAGATGGTGTCATTTTTGAAAAGGAGTTCATTTGCAAAGAGACAAATGGAAGAAATTTGCATTTTGAAGAAAATTAAGATGAGCAACAAATGGAGATGGATACGTGTGATGCTCAATTTGGATTATGGCATTAATTAATTGGTTTCACAGTTCAATTCGGAATCAAGAAACTTATCTGAATTGATAAAGATGACTAACATCTTACCAGAAAAGCAAATCAAAGACAGTAAGTGACAAGGGAATGGAGTTGCACACTTGTCTAAAGGACAAGTGGGAGATTGAAGGAAATATGTCCTTCAGTCAAGGTGCAAGTGACTTTGGATTAATAATTGAGATAGTGATGCAATTGACTTAGGATTGTTGTGATGTGGAACTAGATGCCTCTCACAACCTTTCGGGGTAATAGAAATTAAGCTCAAAAGCTAAATGCAATTGATTCTGAAAGATCGCAGAAAAAGTAGATTGATCGACGTCACAAAGGTAGTGTAAAAAGTTTGTCCAAGAAATGGGTCCCTAAGACTAATGATGCAACGGAGGAAGGTAGAGGGAACAACTCCATCTCTTTTCTTGAGGCCTTTTGAGCCAGCCCCAAAGAGGCGCATAACACACGCCCTCTTTTAGGTTTTTATTCCTTGCTCCTTATGAAGGGCTTATGCCTCCCACATTAGGTTTAGACCTATGCCTTTTAAGTGGCCTAATGTATCAGGAGAGAAGGAATAAATATTACATCAAACCTTAACCAAAAAGTGAGTTTATTCGAACCAAGGAGAAGACCCAGAAGGAACAGTTCCTTTGTTATTTTGATCTAGCTATCGTCTTCGATTGATCTACGTGTGTGAATTCAAAAGAGCAATACTTGGGGCTCATTGGATGTCATCTTCACAAGGATATCAAGGGTATACGTGGCCTAGAAAATCTAGTTGATAAAGTACTTGGGAACCCACGCATTGAGAGGTAACACGTATGTGAACTAGAGTACAAGAAACGATCCAATTCTATGTGTTCCGCTTTTATATGATTAGATTATGTATTACATAGAACCCAACAGTTGTTGTTGTTAGTTTTGTTGTTGTATGTAAACATAATCATATCTATTTAAATCAGGCATAAAAGGGATGATGTAACCACACTCACCTATTCCAGTTGAAGTCATTGGACCACATACATTTGTATTGATAAAGCCAAAAAGTTTACTAGCTCTTTGGCCTTTTGCTACTGAAAAGTTATTTTGTCATCCTCCCATGTAAACATGGATCACATGTATCAAATGACTCTAATTCAAATTAATACTGAAGTCCTTCATTTAGAATCTTCTACATGTGCTTGATGTTTACAAGGCCAAAATGATAATGTTAGAGGTATGTTGGGTTGACATTGTTAGTTCTAGACCTTTTGTTATTGATTGACAATACATATTTTTCAAGATCTACTACATAAAGATCATTAAGTAAATGTGCATTGTTGTATAAAACATCATCCTCTGAAATAGTGCATAAACCCTATTTAATACATAAATCGAAACCGTCAATGTCTAATATAGAAGCATAAATGATTTTTTTTTTATGCTTGGAACATAATAGTAATTCTTTAAGTTTATTACAAGCCCTAAAGTCAACTCAATTACATATGTTCTCAACACTGCAATCCTAGCTCCATTTCCAACGCATAGGTCTATATCTCCTTTTTAGTGACTTGTTTAGGCTACCTTAGTCCCTTCACACTTGAGCAAATATGAGCACCACAACCGATATCAAATACATAATCATTTGTAGATTTTGCTAAACTGATTCAATAACAAAGATTCCTGAAATTGTGGGCTCATCCCCTGCTCGTCATTTTGCTTGATTATTCTCCCAACTTTTAGCACTTTCTTCAAAGTCTCATCCTTCATGTTAGACTCAGTAGTCTTATGCATTTCATGTAGCCCATGAAGCGTCTATGTGGATAGCTATTGAGGATATGCACTCCTTAGGTTTCCCTTCTTATCAAAGTTAACAGACATCAGCACCCCGTGAGGATTGACTGACTAACCCTGCCCTAAGCTAGCTTCTCGAGTTGTCATAATTTTCTCATGCACCTCTAAAAGATTTTGTTCTTGGAACATTATATTGAGAACTCGGTTCATGTCGTATACATAATAAGTATGAAACTACTTTCGCATATTAGAGTATGTAGAATTACACCAACAAGATGCATGGGATCTCTTCAGAATGTTTGGAATGCCTTTGGTGCACAACTCTCACTTTAATACCATGTAATGGGAGAATGGGAGTAGGTGTCTCGAAGATGTATTCCTTCTTTTCATTCTTAAGGTCCATTCTCTTGTTTTGATACCAGTCAACAACGTTGCTCCCATTGATGAGCTTCTCCTTGTGTAGTATTAATTTTAAATTAAAGTTTGATATGTAGTTATTATGTGTTGTCATTTCTACAACAGAAAAACTATACAATATTATACATTTATAATGATTTATAAATCAAGAATTTCTAATATTGTATGTTGTAAGCATTTTATACTTACAACAGTTGTTCCTATGCTACAAAATGATTACAAGATCCCTCCATTACCCTACTATGACAAGAAAGAGCTCGTCAATGACACTAATCAACTTAGGTAAGTAATCCCATTGCTAATTATATCCAATATGAGGACTCTTGGTTGATTATGATATCATATATGATCATTCCTCTAGCCTAAGATGTGAGCATGTCACTCATATTATCAAGTAGCCAAACGGTCTTCAAGCCTCAATGTTATGACTTCACCACATCTTCCCAAGATTATGAGCAGTGTAGAAACCACTAACTTGTGATCAATAGGTGGAGGGGTGATCCTTGTTTAGGAGTGTCATTGAGTTGATACTTTCATGCTTTGATTTACTTCATGTTTCAACAAATAAGTGAATTCATGGCATTTATTAAAACATGATATTTAAATTAATAAGTAGTAAATAAAGCTACAAATTAATATCACATGGATAACTCAGTTTGACATGCATAAATCATGCTAGTAAAATCCACATATCTAACATCCAGGTCAAATAATGTGATCTAATCATGCACGTGTGATTCAAGTTCTAATCTTTATGAATCAGAAATGATGTTTAGTAGGCTTCGATACCATGCAAGGGTTCACTGAAATACATATTCTAAACATGGAAAGCATAACACCTCAAACAAATGAAACGCTACACGCTTAAACAATCACATAACATCTACCTTTTGCAGAGTGAATTTCACATGCAATTGTGCTTGATTTGGGCATGTGGGAGGCATTATTAGAGCTCCAAAGTGTAGGTTCTCCAACCATATCAAATGGAAAATATAAAACAAACCCTGAATCATACAATAGCTGGCTTAATCGCTAGAATTAAGCGAAATCCGATTTTCTCTGTTCTCTTTGATTCAGCCTTAACAGGAAATATGAGAAGGACTTTACTCTTTTTTAGGAGTGCACTTGACTCATTTGGATTGATCAAATATCTGATCAAGACATGTGTAGGGAGGCAAATAGCTAGGAATAGTGCGACATATAGTGCTCAGACCTAGTCTCAAACGGACTAGGTATTGGCTGGCCGAGATCCAGTGTCCGACGAATCTTACAGTGCCCCATTCCCTTTCGAAGGGATGCTCCTAGCTCCCCATGGCGCGTCATTGGTTTGTGCCCAAGCACGGTCCAAATGCACGACACTAGCGCTACATTTAGCGCAAGCTAATTGCTAATTAGTGATATGTGGGCCTGTCTCCTAGACGACCCACACAACTCCTTTGAGCCGTTTTGACTTCTTCATTTGATGGGCTTTGATCCATCAATTTTTCCATTTGTTCAATCCATTACTTACTGTGTGATCCACTAGGCGCAGTAATATTTAGCATTTGGATTCAATTATACTCGTCCAAAGGCTATGAACGGTATCTAGCTATACATCATGATGAACCTAAATCCACTAAGTGACTAGCTATCTAGGATAATATGCGCAAGTCATTTTCACCTTAATCAAAGGACATATTACTTAAACATAAGTGACGTATTTGTTCCTTGAATATTCGAAGCATTAATATCTACTACATACTTGGTATTTTTTTGTCGGCGAAATTTAAACCATGATCGCTTTTGAATATTATAAATGAATCAGAAATGATATAACGTTAAATTCTTGTAGGAAGTTAAGTTACCCTAAAGGGGTGAATATGTTGATGATCACTAATTTTGTAATTATTGTGATTACTTAATATGAATTGTGAAAATGAATACTAGAGACAAATGATGTGATTTATACTTGTCCGTTAATAGCTACATATAATACCTGGGGACCCTTTCCTTGAGAACTTTGAACCTCTTTTAGAAACTGATGGTTGATTACATCTTTAACAATAGCAGACCAATTCCAAAATAATCAACCTGCACAACCAATAAAGGTTACAAGTACCAATCCAGTTATTACACAAGTGACTATGTAAATTAGATATAAACATGAGATAAGAAACGCTTATACAAGTCTTATTGTAGTTTTCTTAGTTATTGATGTCCTTGCCCCTTCATAGTAATTGGATGATTGACAGATTGACACAAATTGAAGGAGGATTGTAAGACATGAAGAATTTGAGATAAAATTGTAAGAATACTCAAGCATATTTTATTTCTTGGTCCCAGTCTAAAATGCTCTGGCTTCCTCAAATATATAGAGATTTACAAAGGCGCCTATTGAACCTTCCGGAGAAATCTATTAACATCTAGATGACTTAAGTCCATCTCGATATGGAAACTTTACCAATTTCATATTGACCCATCCTTGAATTAAATGGTCAACATCTAATATATATATATATAGTGTGGATTCTATGAGAAGTAGTAGTTAGGTGAGAAATGAGAAGTAATCTAAGCCTTTCAAAACATAAGATCCAAGGGCATACATTTCATATCCAAAAAAGGACACGTGCGTCATTTATTAGAAAGTTTGGGACAATATGGTCATTTTGTGCAAAATTAGATCTAAACCTTTCTCTTTCTCTCCTCTTTTTCTCTCTAGTCCGACCACCCACCTCCTCGCCGCCCCCTCAACGCCTACCTTTTGACTACAACACTGCTGTCTACCATCGCCGACGACTCAACGGCCATTACCAACGCTGTCACTGTCATGATTTTCTCTCTCTACACCCACTCATCTCTCTCTTCAAACCTACCCAGTTCAGACCACCAATTTCTCCGATGACCACCTCCGTCAAAGACCAGATTAACTCCACCGAAGATCACATCTGATATGTCAACCACATTGATCTTGGAAATGGAGTGGGGATGGGGGTGGGAGGTGGAGGTGAGGGTGAATAGGACTCGGGGTTCGAAGTGAGGGCTGCTTGGGGCAGAAAATAGTAATCAACTGAAGGCAGTTAGTATTGATTAAAAAGTATCACTTTATATATGAAAAGTATCCAGTATTAATTAAAATGTATCACTTTATATATGAAAAGTATCAGTTATAAACTGAAAAGTATCGATAATTAATTAAAAAGTATCATTTATGTACGAAAAGTATCGGTTATCAATTATTGAACTTAAAATATCGCTCATTAGGTTCAAATTATAACTTTTCAAATAAAATATGTTAGTTAACTTATAGAAAGTATCTCTTGATGTCTA
>ONZA01004439.1:1789-14450 GCA_900322205.1 Kewa caespitosa
AGGGATCGGCTCCCGCTCCCGACGTCGCTACTCCTCCGGCTGCTGACTCAAAGGTATGAATTGTTAGGTTCACTTGGCGTATCGTATACACTATGTTTTAAGGATTGGTTGAATTTAAGGGGGTGATTTTAGGTGTACAAATTGTGCCCTTTTGAGATTTAAAAAAAAAAAAAAAAAAACACTTATGGCTCGTTTGGTTGGATGTAATGTTATACAGCTTGAATGTAATCAAGTCATAACTAAAATCGGTGGAAGACAAAGACAAGGGGTGAATAGTGTGTATGGGGATTATTATCAATCATAAAGAGAGGGTGTAATGAAGATTGTTTAACAAAGCCAATGTAAACATGAGCACACCCCTTCTTAATGATTGGTTACGTTTCCTATTGCATATCATTCGCTACTCTTACTTGTCCTCCAATATGTGTGAAATGAAATGAGTACGCATTTTCTTGTACAGACATTCAATTAAGCGAGAATCGACAAACTCTATGAAATACATGTCAGAATTTGGATCAAACATTGTTGAATCAAAGTACACATGAAAAATCGATTGGGTAGTAGATTCGAAAAGCATCGAAATTGGCAAATAATATGATAGAGTTTTCAAAATGAGATGAACGAATGGATGTGAGGAAATTGAAGAGAAATGCAATGAATCGTCAACAATAACGAAGAGAGAAACAAAGAGGAGAGAGGTGGTTGAATCCCTTTCTGGTTGTAATTTGATTACATTAGAATATGTGAAAGTATCCAACCAAACGAGCCCTTAAGGTACACAATCTCACTTATCCTCACCAATGGTGATGATTGTTGTAGGCTTCGGGTGCTGAGGACAATGATGATGACATCGATCTCTTTGGTGAGGAGACTGAAGAGGAGAAGAAGGCGGCAGAAGAGCGAGCTGCTGCAAAGAAGTCTTCCTCAAAGAAGGAATCCGGAAAGTCATCGGTCCTGTTGGACGTAAAGCCATGGGATGATGAAACCGACATGAAGAAGCTTGAGGAAGCTGTTAGAAGTGTCCAGATGGAGAGCTTGCTCTGGGGAGCATCCAAACTTGTCCCAGTTGGCTATGGTATCAAGAAATTGTCCATCATGTTGACCATTGTTGATGATTTGGTCTCAGTTGACACTTTGATCGAAGAGCGTTTGACTGTTGAGCCTATCAATGAGTACGTTCAGAGTTGTGACATTGTTGCCTTCAACAAGATATGATAAGCTTGATTTGAGTCAAATGTTGTTGGGAAGCTATTGTGCTAGGCTGTGCTCGTGTTAAATGTTTTGTTTCAGACAGTTTTGTCCTTTTTGCTCCCATATTATTGGGCTATGAATCTATGATATTACTAGACTGAAATGAAATGGCGCGATGCCGTGCTTTTGTTGCCTTTTATTATGCAGTTTTTGTTAATGCCACTTGTGGTCTTGAACATTCTTTCTCAACTCATGGTCTGAGTTTACAGTTAAGCCCTGAGGTTTCATAACAAATGGTCTGAGTTTACAGTTAAGCCCTGAGGTTTCATAACAAATGGTCTGAGTTTACAGTTACACCTTGAGGTTTAATAACGAATGGACTAGGTCGCCTCGTGGTTCTGCTACAGTTTGCAATGCAACCACAGAACAAAATATATAATTAAAAAGGAAAAATACACAAATTGGGTTGGGAATCTTAACAATTAGCAAATCTGTTTGTGATCTGTGCTACGCAGGCTTGCTTCGTTCTGCATTAAACTGGTTCTGAAATGAGATCTGCTTTGGAGAATAGAACTTGTATTGCTGAACTGATTTGAAGTTGATCCATTCACCCTGTTATCTTGATCAGGGTGTGACTTGTGCTACTTTCTCCAGATACTATCCTGCTGTGCATGTAGATTGGTCAAAGTAGAGCATAAGCTATCCGCACTGGTGACGCTAGTTGCATCGATGCAGTGAATTTCTTTTCATATTTAAATTCTAACATGTCTTTGATGGTTGAAGCTTCTACACATTTTCCATGAAATTTAGATCATCTTTGTCTAATATCAGAAAGCTCCTCTCAGATGTTAGGCTATGGGCATAGTTCATTGTGGCAATTGTCATGAAATGTGCTACTGAAGTTGTGAATGACAATGTAGGTATCAGGTAAAATGTTTGGTGTTGTAACTTATGGTACACATAAGCAAGTGGTCAGTAAGGGGGTGGAAGAGTACTTATCGCCAAATCACCGAACTACTCGATTTGTGCTAACCTTCATGATTCACTCAATCATAGTTTATCAAAAAAAGAAAAAAAAAATATGATTCACTCGATCACTGGATAGAACTGGGCACTAAAATGTCTTTTGGGTGTCTTTATCATTGATTGTGTCTTGTATCATCATTGCTTAGCTCTTCTACTAACTTCTGTCTCTGCATCACTTGTGAAGAACATGGTTCTTTTGTAGGGGGAAAGCTTTGTAGGCAGGATATTTTATTCCTCTCTTCTCTTTGTTCTTGTGATGTAATACTTGCCCAGGTTGATGAAGCCATGAAGATGTCAATATAGTTCCATCCCCATGTGTAAGTTTCTGCCTCTACTCTCCGCCTCTACTCTCCATGTGTTTTGCTGATGACTTGGGCCCTGTACTATTTGGACTTACTCAGCTCCAACCTTAAGCGATGCGTATTTTTCAGCTCCGAAGTGTGTTTACGATAATTTATAAATCAATAGAATGATCTTGACATTTACTTTCATTTAAATCCGAAATGGGGAGATTTTGATGAGTTTAAAAGGGTCAAATGTCGATTGAAAAAAAGTCAATTCACTTAAGCTCACCTCAGCTCACCTCATTTCAGTTCAGTCAAGTCCTGTTGGCCATAATGGTCTTTTGCAAGGCTTATCTCCCCACTGTTAGAACAATTAAGAAGCCCTACAGCTTAGTGCATCTGTTTCACAACAAAGTGCAACTGGATTGTCCTTGTTTAGTTGATTAGATGACTGAAGGGGTGCATCGTTGCTCTACGAGGCAATTATCTTTAGAGAGCGCAAATCTTGGTTTAAAAAAGCGCGCCGGAGGCGCGCCTAGGCGCGAGGCGAGGCGATGATCTCATCGTCTCACAAGAGTCAAGGCGATGTGATTACGTGAGGCGTGCGCCTTGCTGCGCTTTTGTGCGCCTCAAGAAGAGGCGAGAGGCACGCGCCTCGGTTGCCTTGTGTAGAGAGGTGACTGATTTTTCATTTTTTATTAAAAAACTAACCCTATCCCTCTATTTTTTTTTTATTTTTTTTTTACAGTAGCCCCTATTCCCTTTTATTCTCATTTTCTCACGTGTCTTTTAAATTAGTCCCCTCTCCCCCTTTTTCTTTTCCTGTTAGCATAACCAGCCCCTCAATCCCCAATTTCCAAACCCTAGCCTCCCAAACTACTACCCACTCAGCCACCACCAATGACCGGTGAACACTTATAATATGGTAACAATGTTCAATTTGAGTGAAATATTGTTTGCAATCCATTTATATGCATTTTTCTTGAATGTGTGCCTCGGTACGTGAGGCGCGCGCCTCCACCTCGCGCCTTGCACCTCGGCTCCATGGGACCCTATCGCCTCGGTGCGCCTCTCGCCTTTTGAAACCAAGGCGCAAATGGACAACTCTTTCCTCTCTTTGTGCATCCCTATTAAGCTAGAATATTTACTCTTTTTAAGTATGTTTTAAATGCTATTCATACTATATGTAGAAATTATCTTGCAGGGAGTGTTGTTGGCAGAAAAAATGAGGGTGGCTCCACTTGAAGCAGAGGGGTAGCTGGATATAGCTACTGTAGTTAAGCATATTTGGGCCATTGCCTGAAACAAAGATTACTCTGGGCGAAATGGATAAATGTGGTCTGTGTGGAAAGCAAGAATTTTAGGACTATCTGCCAAATTCTGATGCTAGTTGGTACTGGACAAAATTAAGTAGCATTAGAAGTTAGAACCAAGCTCAGTATCGGCTTTGATATTACTGGTAAGCGTTAAGAGTGTGACTAGTATATGAAATTGTGAATGCAGGTTATGATTGCTTACAACAGTCCCTTTCAGATTTACTAGCTTGTTTGGGGTGGCTATAATGTGTCCACTCATAGTTTTGTGTTGTGACATGCTCTAGAGTCGGACTCCTTTCCAGGACAGATTACTGAGAATATCAAGTTTTCTGAACCCTCATCAGGTCCTGTTTGTAATGAAGCTGATGAATCTATCAAGCAGCCTTCTTCAGATGCCCGTCCACTCACGGTTCTTGAATACCCTTCGAAAGAAATTCTGAATTGGCTGAGGTGGGATAGTCCTGAGATGAACCGCGTAACTACATGTCATCATCTGAAAAGAAAGAGGAGACAGGGGCATGTGAAGAAGGTTGTTCCGCCTGCTGTTTCAGCAGTTCTGTGAGCTGTGTAACAGTCTAACAGGCTTTGAGGGAAAACAGTAGTACGCCTTTCGTTGGTAAGGAAAAAAAGGCCTTGTGTTGTTCTTTGTGTGTAAAATGCCTAAATTTCAAATTCTTGAAATATTTCCTACTGTGGTTACTTTTGGTGATAGAATGGACTAAATAAGCATCTTGAAGTCGTTGACCATAAAGGACTTGCGAGAGAAGTATGCCGGAACAAGGTATACAAGGTTCTAGATTGAGTTGTTTGGAGAAAGGTTGATCTGCTTAGCGTTGCTTGCTGTTGCGGAATGTGCTTTTATGTGTATTTATTTGTGTTATAAACAGAGGTTGGATGACTTTTGTTGAATCCATGCGACAAACAGGATGGTGCAGGATATCCCATGGGTTTTTGAAACAAGGCTATACAATATATGAAAGCTCTATATACAATTTGATAGTTTATGTCCGCATACTTGTACAACACCAAATTATTTCAGAAGGCAATAACAACAGGTCAGAGAGTAACTACCAAAAGAAAGAAAACTTTTGGAACCTTAAGAATGAGAAGATATCACGAACTAGTTGGAAAGGTTGTTGCTGAGTCTTCTCTTCTGGGCTTGTAGGTAAGCAGACTCATCACAAACAAGCTCACCAATCAAATCTTTGAAAATTAAACGTTCGATGTCTAATACTAACCCTGGTGTCTCACTACTGGCATTGATCCAATTCGCTGAACTATGTGTCAGATCATTCCCTATGATGGTTGTTAAAAAGTCATCCTCATCATCTAAGCTCTGATGAAAGTTGTTAGCTTGGAGCAGATCTATCTCTTTTAATATATCCTGCAAGAGGTGATGCTGCCCGGTTCTTACCCTGTGTACTGTATTCAGTGATAGTTTTTCAGATAGAATTTCATTAACCACATCGAATATGAGTCTTCTTCTATGTTTATCGTTGGCTCTTCTGCTCGTGTTTCCTTTGGTTTGCTCTAGGAGAAAGTACAAATTGGGGTTGATTACTTCCTTGGACTGTTGGACACGGCTGGCATCAGAGAAGTGGAGATCATCTAGGGACCCTGCGGCTAATAGTATCTCGGCGACATATGCTTTTTCCAAATTTTCTTCCTTGTGAAGAGGTTTAGCAGATTCTGCAGTTCCAGCCTCATAGGAGTTCAGTAGCCATAGCGTATGCGGTGAGTGTTTGACACTTTCTGGTTCTTGGTACTCGATGTCAATGATGAAGCTCTGTCTAATCCTGTATGGTGAGTCATACAAATCCATGTCTTTCCACTCTGCTCCAGTGGGTGTTGAAGTTCCATCATCTGCTGAATTTGAAGAAATGAATGTGGTGATCAAACCATGCTCAACTCAATCCAGAAACTGTATCTTTAAGCTTTATTATAGACATGACTACAACATCTACAATAAATTGCAGATTTGTAAATGATAGATTTGGTCGTCTATACCTCTGAAAGCTGTTGGCTTCTTCTTCACCGGAGATGGAGATTCATCTCCAAATAAATTGGCATCAAGTACTGAGACTGGGCTCGGTTGCTCCTTTATAACTCCTATGTCTTTGAAGGACTCATCATTTGGTAGTCCTGGATTCTGATGTTAAAAGAATATTAACGTTAGTACTGCTCAAGCTCATGGGACAGGGCATGATCTTTATGAACTATAGTGTATCATGAAATAGATAACTCGAACTTACTTTTCTGTTGATTTTCTGCAGGGTATCAAATCCGATGCCTGAGTAACCCTGAAAGGAATTCGCATTTCCTTGCTGGATAAGGCATGCTGCATCGTTGCTCAAATTACTAGATTGCTCATTGTTGTCCTGCAAAATGGATGATTTTTGCTGTATTCTTTCATTTTCATAGTGCAACCCCATAATATGCTGGTTGTTTTGTTTGGTTTTGGCTCCACGTGTTGTGGCAGAAGAATGACAATAGTTCTTATTAGTCACGCATTTAGGTGCATTTGGAGTTTTGATTGGCCTCGGTGTTTTCTTCTTCTCTACTGAACGCTGAACAGTATCCACAGGCTGACCAAGCCTGAGTCGGCGAAGTCTTGGTAGAGGCACATCATGTGTGACAGGGACAACTTCTTTTCTAGAACCTTTGACAACTCTCGCTGGCTTTATCTCTCTCGTCGACTTTTTACTTGTCTGAGGTACCGGAAAAGTAGTAGCTTCTTGATTCTTCCAGTTTGTTTGTGTGACTTGTAAAGACTGATTCACTTTCTTGGTCTCTTGCACTGTTTTCTCCTCCCTTTGAATTGCTTGAAGTATCTGCTTAAGAGCTCTCAGATCTGTCCCTGACTTCTTAAAATCAAGATCTGCCAACCTCTTCTCAATCTCCCCATACAGTGTGAGAGAATGCTTAGTTTGAGGTTCTTCTGGGTTACTTACTGAATCGACTTTGTTTAACCGTGGAGTTCTAGAAGAATCCTTGCCACTACTGCTTCTTGGCGAGTCAAAAAATCTGTTCGGTTTGCTTCCATCAATGCTTCTGGATGATCTTGATGTCGAGTCAGTCCTTCCACATATCCTTGGCCCATTTGTGTCAATCAGATTCCTGTTGGTTGGGCTGCTGCAAACTGGAAGATCTTCCAGCCCCATCAACTTGGCCACGATACTAGATGGGGCCCGGTAGCTTCCTGGCTCCTCTGGTGGGTTCTGGGTTTTTCTGGTACTGTTTATGGTTCGTTGCCTACTGTCTAACGACAGCCTCGGGAGGTCTCGGACCTTGAAACTGGAAACAAAAGAAGCATCCCTTGTTTCTGTACCATCATAAGACATTCGAGATGTTGTTATGGGTGCACTACTATGTGAACTTATTGAGCGGAATGACTCGTTGAGAGAAGAAAGTCTCGGGCTGTCAAGTTTGAATGGCTGCAGAGAAGGTCTTGGAGAGTCTAAATGCTCTCTTTTTGTGGCTCGAACTGGTGATGCATTTGATCGACAGGGTGATGTATGTGAACGGTTGACCCGGCAATCCCACGAATTGGTTTCTGTTAAGCTGGTTTCATGTTCTACTGATGAACAAGTAGAAGATGAAATGGAAGGTCTAGATGGTTCCACTACGCTCCTCTGCTTCTCTTTTGCAACCTTACGATGTTTCTCCTGCAAATTCCAAATTGAGTACCAGATAAGTCAGGTATGTGTTGGTTTATCTTCTTGAAACTTTGGTCGTTTTTATCCTTTTCAGGTGAGACTTTCATTACTAAATGGACTTGTGGTAGATCAAAATTCACCTTTATTCTCTTGCTAGCAGCATTATCATCTCTTCCTTGGTGACTGCTCTCACCTGGACCAAACAGAAAACATGAATCAATTGGTATTCAAGACTCATTTTCTCATAACTCTGTTGTAGTATGTATGTTGAAGGGAAAAAGAAGCATGTAAGAGAATGTTAGTATTGTTTGTGGAAATTCCTAGGATGAAGACTGCATAAAATCTGCCGGTTCATGGGCATGGAAAACTGTATAAAGTCAAAACCATTGCTCGTTTGTCATTACAAGTGATGAAATTGTATGCTGCAGATACTAAAACATTGCATTTATCAGTTCATTTAGATACACTGGTAACATTTATGAATGAGATCCCACTGATATCTGAAGTAAGAATTTATCTTAAAGACACAGAGATTAAGAAAAAACACAGTAGACATGAAAAATGCAATGCTAAAAAAGAAAATTTAACTTCATATCGAGTCAAACCGACAAGTAGTAACATCCAATATCGAGATGGAGTCATTAGGAGTATGAAGATTACGCTTTCCCTTGTAGAAACTACTTTGTTGTGAGTATATGTTCTGTTACACGTTAGAAATGTCACATCAGCTTATAACTCTTGCTTCCCTATTGAATTTTCGAGAGTGACGCCTGTTCCTAATGTCGAACATAAAATGTAGTGAAGGGGGGACTAAATTCTCAACGTTTGCAATATGGATTTCTCTGACTTGGTTCCAGAAATGTGATAATCCTGCATAGAGATGCATCATTTATCTATGGGAAATAGAGATGCATCTTTTATTCTTCTTGGTTTTACGGACTTGATCAACACTTTTACTGTTGATGCATCTATTAACTAGTACTGAAGACAAGTTGGTGTGAAACCCTCAGGCATGTTAATCTGTGTCATGATTTGTACAATTCTCATGTAGTTCCAAAGGGAAGGAATCAGAAAGATTATGTGACAAACTGCCCAGTGTGTATGTATGATGTGATAAGCTGAAAATTCATTCAATCTCATGAGACTGCTACATAAAGAATCCTTACCTGGAAGAAGTCTCCTGCTGTTACTGCTGTTGACGCCGCGACCATTGACGAAATGATGGCGGTCGAAGAACTGAAGAAATCCATTCATACATCCAATCTGCTTCTGCAGGTTTTTTGCATTGTCGTCTGACAAAGTATACAGAAGCTTTGCAGACATTGTTTTCCTCTTCTTGTCTATCTGTTTCTAATCTAACAGAACATCCCTGAAAGTGTACTGAAGTGTGCTGTGTGTGTTGATATGCTTGAAGTTCTTTTTGATTTGAGTTTTTGCAGGAAGAAAGCAGGGTAGACAGTTACAAAGAGAGACAGGGAGGGAGTTGTAATGCAGGGCAATGAGGCAGGAGACCCAAGAAGGTATGTTTCTGAAGTTCACACAGAGCAAAAAAGAAAATTCTTCTAACTGTATTGTATGCTTTGTCTGTTGGCTCTGTCTAGGAAAAGCAGCTAAATAAGGGCTACTGCATGTGTCTGAGAATGTGGAATTATTATATATGCACTTAATGATCTTGGGAACTGTAACATTAACTAAACCTTTTCTTGTAAGATCATCATTATTTAATGATTAGAAATAAACCATTTACTCCTATCTGTTTAGATCAAATTTCTGCTTTGGATTGTTTCATAATATTATGCCATTCAAAAAATTATTACTTACTTTGTCACAAAATTACGTTTTCATTTACTTTTTACGATTTCTAATACACGACTTTGGCCGTAAATAATTAAAAATTTATAAATAAATAATTTATAAAAACATGAATTTTCAAAAGTGCTATTTAAAAAAGAATCTAACAATAGTATTTTTACACTGTAAATCTTCATAACTTTTCACAAATTAATCAAACTCTGACCTTGAAATAGCAAGTGAGAACATAATATTAACCTTTGGGGACGGAAAGAGTGCAACATCTAATGTAGATTTTTCAATTTTACCCTTTTCTTTTCTCATCTTCCTCCCTGACATAAATATTAGAGTATATTTTTTCCCAACATAAGTGTACTTAGGTAAAATTTGGATTCTTTTTATAATTCCATACATTCTTAATCTTTATGTACAATTATACTTGACCCTATAGAGAGTATAATTTTTATTATTATACGGTACTCATTTGGCGTTTACAAAGGAGGTAGATAGGTCGATGTAGATGAGAATTGAATTCAGATTTTGATCATTCTTAATAGGTTAATTGTCTAAATTTGCTGATATCCACACAACTTTTCTCATTGGTATTATCAAACTGTTACATTTATTATTGCTATTAAGAGGGAGGGAATAAGGGGGGTAAGAGAGAAAGAGATGTGTGGGGAATGAGTGGGTCAGATCTAATCTATATCTATGGTGATTATATAGAATTCAGAAGAGTATTCATGTGGGCAAAATAATGTGAGTGGGGAGAGTTTGTATGAAGTGGAGAGTGGACCGGTCTTACCTGTTTCATGTGCTCTTTGTCAGACAGCCCGACTTAAGGAACTGCAAATGAGTTTACAGCAAGCAAGCTGGAAAAAGCTTTTTTTGATGAGACTTGAATCAAAAGTCTTCTCGTCATTAGGCCTCACAAGGTTGATTTCCATGTTACAACTTACAACTTACAAATTACAACTTACTACTAGTGTTTGTTCTCACTAGAAATGGTCCAAATGGAGCTTATAGTCATAGTTTTAGTATACTCTCGGAGTCTTGACAGCTAACTTAGTTGTCATGTTAGAGTAACTACTCCCTCCGTTCATTAATCTCATTCTTGTTTGGTTTTTGCACAAGAATTTAGGTGGTGTGGAATTTAATGCTTTTGGACTATTTTGTCCTTTATTTCTAAAGGGAAGAGAGAAAAGGGAGAAAAGTGGGGTAGTGGGGAGAGAGTTAGTGTGGATATTTTGCTCTAAAAAACATTCCAATTAAGGAAACAAGAAGAAGATTTGTAAACAACCCAAAAAGGAATACAAGAAAGAGATTAAAAAACAGAGGGAGTACAATATATTTATTCATTCATATATCTTGATGAAATTTCAGATTGTGGGAAAGTTTGAGCCTAACTCGAGCAGCTACGAGTTAAAGTTCAACCATAGTTGAAAAATGTTATTTCTTTGATACCATTTGAAATAGTAGTACTCCAGTAAACATCATTCAGTAGGATGGTGGTAACATATACATCATATTAGATGATTATTAGTTGTATTCACTCTCCTACCATATAATCATTCTATACAAACACTCAGTTTTTGGACATTTAATATCATAATGATAAATGTATTAAACTTTTGTTAACTTCTTATAATATAGACGATAAAAGACGACATATAAAAACTCATTTTCACGGTTCTTAATCATTTGTGATATTTTATTTATTTATTGTTGTTTCACCAATATAAACTTATTGTCATTGTAAACTTTCTCCATTAACATAGAAATAGTACCATATCAAAGGATAACGAAAAGAACCATAATGATAGCCTTTTAATCATGCAAAGGAGGAAACAAAACAGATGATAATACTAAAGAATTTACTATTGGAGAAGGGATTTCTGTAGGGCAACTGAATGTTTTCAGTTTTTGATTGGTGGAGAATTTCATAATCCCGACAATTTTTTCAGCAATTAGAAATTGTACTATTTGCAGGGATTTGTAATTAATGCTGCACCATTTAATTGCATATGGAAACGTGAAATAAGGAAACAAGTGAAGATGAAATTGTTGGTAAACTGCACGGCAACGGGTTGCCCACAAAATTTATCCCCTTGGGCTTGCTTGCCCTCAATTGCTCCCTCTTGCCCTTCAGCGCCTAATGCTGTGGGGTCATGCACATTCTCATCATTGCCATAAGTGATACTGGTAGTCTTCTTTTCAGTTGAATTATTTCGAATAGAATTAGAGTAAAATAAATAAAATACATTGAGAACAAAAGTATTTATATGATTAAAAAAATAAGCAAAATTTATAAGTTTATTAATGGAAGTGAACCAAACTGGAAATTAATTAAATTGAGGAGAATAATTATTAAGTATCACCTGATGTGAAAAAAGTATTCATTTATATGTTAGAAGTTGTAGTCCGAATCTTCTGTTCCATTTTGTGTGTTATTTCATGTACCACTATAATCTGAACCATAGATATAAAAACTTCAACGATTGAGATTTTAGTGGTACATAAAATGACACACAAAGTGGGACAGAAGATCTCTACTGTAGAATTTGTCACTATCTTTCGCGGTAGCTAGCATTAACCAGTAATTTCATTTTATATATTGGCTTGTGACGAACTTTGTTTATATGGTATATATAAGGTGGTTATAGTTTTCATTTTTGATAAAGTTCGATTCAAGATATATTCTCACTCATATACAAGAAAGTATTTTTGTCAATGTTGGGGTTAACACTCGAATCGGGAGATCTATCTCACACACAACAATAAAAGAACAAGAAGAATAACAAGGACAAAACACAAGCTTTTTACGTGGAAACTCGAATCGGGAGAAAACCACGAACGAACTAGGAGCTCTTATTCAATAACAAGAGATGTGAGGGATGACAATTACAATGAAGAGATGCCACTTATATAGAGCCCTAATTTCCTAACCCTTTAGGAAACCTAATCTTCCCAAGCCCATATGTTCTACCCAAAGGAAATACAATCAACCTAAAACACTTTAGGGAATATCCTAACTGATAGAACAATTATTAAAAGATACAATAGAAGAAATTAGAAAAGAACTACACAAACCCGAGCCCAACCCCACAACCAGACGTACATGGACAGGAGCTTGCCCAGATCGCCCGGTTGGGCGCTTCTGGCAGTGTCCTGTTCGCGTGTTGCCTTGTGCCGGTTTCGCTCCTCTTTGCTTGTATTCTTTCGCTTTCTTCTATTCCGGCTTAGACTCCATATATCCAACAATCTCCTACTTGGAGACTAAGGCCGTGAATCGAGCCCTCGCCACTCAACCCGCCCAATATCATTGTAACCCTCCTAGTTCGTCACCACACTCCAACTCAAGCATGGAGTCGTCCCGAGGTGATCAACACCCTCGGAC
>ONZA01004443.1:0-11776 GCA_900322205.1 Kewa caespitosa
TTCTAGATGTACATAATATGATTATGTTCAAATCGCTTCCGCTAATATACTTTGATTAAGATCTAGAACCCTACAACAATTGTAAGTAATAATAACTTCTTGTATACAGTGATATTTATTTTTTTCCAAAAAACAACGGAAGTCGGGGAACATTTTCATGTGATACTTTCTATTCCTACTCGATGAGACGGTCGAAAGACATTCACCCAAATTTGCAAGTTCTGTTACCGATTATCTTTTATTTTTATTTTTTTGATAGGACTGTTACCGATTATCTCGAATCTCTGAGAATACCATTGGAGATCTCACTTGCAACTTTTATGTTTTTATTTTGTTATATAGTGAAGGCATTACCATTATGTTGTCAACGACAACTTATTATTTGCAGACGTACATTTCACTCTACCTTATTTATCCTTCTGTTTGTTGATGAATGATCACATCCGTTTTCAGTGAGTTGTGATACCCAAATACTTAGGATAAGGTAAATAAACAGATGAATCCATAAATAATCAAATAAATTCATTTCAGTTATGTTCATTTCAGTTATATTCAATGTAGTAATTTCGGTTTAACATAATGTGCCATAAGTATGTTTGATGTTTCTGATGGAAGGATTTGAGGCACATTTAGAGGTTTGATCATGTCTTTATATTCCTTTCTTTCCTAGGTTTGTTGTTACGTCCTTGATGTTGACAGAGGTAGGCTTTCTGTGATGTTGGTTACACTTTATATGCCTTTTTTCAGGTTTTTGTGATCTTGTTTTTAGTCCATATGTATGACAACATGCTCCTTTAGTTTCTAGTAATTCCATGAATTCTTTTGGGTGTCAGATTACAGCATTGAGTTTGCTGCAACACAAAGAGGTTTCTTCAATATGAGTCAGAAAATCATTTCTTTTCATTCATCAAAGCCTAGCAGTTCGTCAAGCGTGTTACCGAACAGCAACAAATGTCGTCGGACATGTGATGTGCCCTTCATGGAGCAGTCAGTTTCTGATTATGGCTTGAACTCAGGCCTCAAGTCGAAAGCCCTCTTCCCAAACAAAAATCCTGACCTTGTTAAGAATTATGATCGACGGCCGAAGAAATTGATCAACGTTGGTTCGGTTGGGGATGACATGGGATATAATAGGGAAGAAGATGCAAAGCTTGATGATTTCTCCAGGAAGATGGAGGATGCGATATCAAGAATCGAGTCGCTCATTCCGTCACTTCAAAAGCTGGTCGTTTCTGGTCATATGCTGAAAGAGAAAGTTGGTGGTTCTGGTTTGCCCAGTCTCTCCAATTCACTTCCTGAAACTGGTTTCCTGAATCAGATGTCTGGATCGTGCAGCTATCCAGTTCCTTTGCTAGATAACAATAGGAGAAGTGTCAACCATGTAGGTGATCATGTGACGAATCAGATGGTTGTTTCCGCAAAAGATGCTGACCTCAGGAAGCAGGAGGTTAGGTTGCCAAATGAAATGATGAACAAGACTATCATTGATAAGATAGTTCATTTGGTATCGACGAGAAATAGTGCTAGAATTTTAGGTCCCAATAACGAATGTGTCACTGGCTTCACCACGAAGAAGCATGCAGGGCATTGCCATTGTGGTTAGAGGTGAATCATTCAATAGGACAACTAATGATAGTGAATCTGTCAAAAGCCAAATGCCGGAACACATAAGAGGAGTGAGGAGCCTACCGTGTCAATTCGTCAAGAACGAACAGAATCACAATCAAACGGTGAAAGATTCAGCATCAAGACTCCATACACCAGTCCCTTCTGTAGTGTCTAGAATCTACATCAGACCTAGCAGAACAGACGATATTCCAAATTTTGCCTACCATTTAACGAGACCCAACTCAGAGATCCAACGAAAAGAAACAATGTGATGAGGAAAAATACAGATCGTGAGGAGTCAGAGGATTTGAGCTCAGGCTCGTCCGTTTCTTCTCATGCGACGAGTCAAGAAAGTGACTCACGCCCTTCTTCAAGTGGGAGTTATCGTTCAACTAATACCAGTGGTTATGAAAGTAGTGAAAGTGAAGGGCATCATGAGAAACATGGAGCAACTGGTAGTACTACTCCTCGTTATGATGATGCATCTTCTTACTGCAGCAATCAAGATGGGTACTCAGAAGTGGTTCCCTCAAGCCAGAGTTGTCAATCCCAGTCGAATAAGTGGGAACCACATCGGGAGCGGGGGGAAAAAGAAGGAAGATTAGGAAGGATTAAGAAAAAACTTGGCGTGATTTTTCATCACCGCCATCACCATCACCACCACCACCATCATTACAGAAGTGATGGCGATGAATCCGATGTGGGCCATGCTGGTAATTTTTGGAAAAGAATTGGTAATTTGTTCCATCACAAGAGGAAAAGCAATAATGAGAAACCGGAGTATGTGAAGTCGAGAAAAGAGGTGACGAAGAGAGTGTCAAACAAGAAGCAGCAGAAGGACCAAGGACATTTCCATGCACTTGTGGGAGGGCTAATGAGGCACGTGAGGCGATCGAAGAAGACTCAGAAGGCCAAGGATGAATTCATAAGGCTCGGAAAAAGTCGACATGGGGGTAAAAAAGGGAAGAACAAATTGCCATGGTTGCCACAGATTCAAGGTGGTGGCACGAAGGTGGCCAACAAGGGTAAAGTTAAGTTGGGGACCAACGCAAAAGCACACCATTTGGCTG
The DNA here is from genome assembly GCA_900322205.1 of Kewa caespitosa. NCBI lineage: Eukaryota > Viridiplantae > Streptophyta > Magnoliopsida > Caryophyllales > Kewaceae > Kewa > Kewa caespitosa. The sequence goes on from ONZA01004443.1 coordinate 2,679, forward strand.
CAGCTAAAATGATTTTGAAGCAATGAAGAAGGCCCTTTTCTCTTTCCCTATATTGAGATGGGTTTGTATTTTATATCATCTGAAGACTGTAAAGAGTAAGGAAACAAATCATAACCCGGACTGTCCTTTACGTGCAAGCTGAACCTGAACTCCTGCAACCAGAATGCATCGGTGCAAACCTTACTTTGCCTCGGCTTGGTCTTGGAGCTATTCCAGATAAGGAAGCTTCTTTGCAGGATATGTGGGAACCATCTTTGACTCACAAAGATGATGGCATGAAGGCGACTCACGATTCGTGAGGATGGGACAGCATGGCAGGTTCTGCAACTGTGCAACCTACGACATCCGTATCCGGGCGCTCAAACCTTCTTCATGTGATGGATCAAAATATCTTCAACATCATATGAAAATTGGTGTAATTAATTATTAGGCTCAAGTTTATCGTTGTGTAGTCACTGTAGTGGGTTTCTAGAGCAAAAACTTTTTTTTCTTTTCTTTACTTTTCTTCTGTGTGTATCCTAATGTATCTTCTTCATTTTCTCATGTCTATAGTCAATTTTCAGTTAGCAAGCCTGTACACACGATTCACTAATTTATTTTATTCAAAGTTATGAACAAATCCAGAAATTTTGTGAGCATATTTGAGTATCTTGAGATACATAAAGAGATACATAAGGTTTGGGTGCAGCCTTGGCTTCCGCATTATCATTTTTCTTGTCACTAGACAAACTGGCATGTCTGTTTGTGTGCCTCAGTTTTAACGATACAAGACGGGAAACTTCATGCTGGCTTCCCCATTTCGCCGGTGCTCAAGCAATGTCATATCGTCCGCCAAGCAAGTTAAAAATATGTAACCTCCAACATAATTCAGCTTAGTCATTGAAAGTTTGTTTATGAAACAAATTCTTTCCAGAAACGAATGGTAACAACATCCCTTTCGCGCACCAATGAATCCGGGCACTACTGCTAACTTGAAAATAAAGATACAGTTAAACTGCAATAAGATGCAAACCGAAGTCCCTTTCTTATATATTGATGAGAAACAAATAGCTAGTCCGTTGGATTACTAGAATCATTTGCTCATGAGTCATGAGGAATTCAGTGTAAGATTCTTCAACTAAAAGGTAGAATCATCTGCTCATGAGGAATCGTAATTAGAATTATTCAAGTGTTAGTTTCACTAAACCATTCTACGACGCCAACGACGGTGATTAGCGTTTTCAGTTTTTAATTGTGGTCACAATCAAAAGCCTATCTTATGCTGCAAACTGCAATCAACACAAACACAATCAACCTGTATGTTGCAGAGAAGGAATGTGCTTCAAGGAATCAACTGATAGAGACGATTTAAGAAAAGTCATTTTCGTAATCCAAATGGCATTGTTGCATCCTCAACTCACAGTGAACATTAGCATATTACCACCCAATTTTCAGTACACAAGCTGATACCATTCAAAAATTCCCCAAAATTTCACTAATGACCTTATGCACATAAGGCATGAAACCATCACACAAACTACACATTTGAATTATCTGAATCCAGTTTTAAGCTTCAATGTTTTATCTCTACTAAACCAAATCATCCTAATTCTTCCTCTCAATTTCCGGTCACCACTCGGGAGAGGAGTTAACTGATTCATCATCGGCTTCTGATTCGGTAGGAAGTCCAAAATCAAGGTCGAGTACAACAGCTTTTTTGAGAAACATAAGATCCCCGAGGTTTCTGAGGTTGAACCGAAACATTACGCTCTCCTCTGGTTCGGTCAAAAAGCATAGAATAGTCCCACTAGCCAGTGACGATGACTTCCTCAACGCTTTGCAGTGGGGCCACATGAACGATGATTGGTGGCTCTTCCCCTTCTCCGGTCCCCTAGTCACAAACATTTTCTACGGCGAAAGAGAATGAATGATTTACTTAAACAGACAACAGCCATGTTGAAGATATGGAAGGATTCTAATACGTGAATAGGAAAGTAAGTTTCAGCTTTGTATTATGTATACCTCTGCTTCATACTCAAGCTTTATTTCGTCCTGTCCCACAAAGAAACGCTCCCAGCTGTCTGATATTTCAAATGAAGCTGAGAAAATTAGCCAAAGAAGACGAAAAAAAAAATGTTAACACAGGCACATAAGGAACTTCCAAGTGAAGAAACAAAGCAGAATTTACAATTTGTCCTTCAAGAAAAATAATAATAGAGACGAAGTGAGCACCAAGTTTGGTTTGAGTGGCCTCCAGTAGGTCAAGGAGTGCCCACAAGCCTGGAGTGTGAATAAAGCATTCACTAGCTACTTTTGTGGATGGGAACTCTTGAAATTGGCATTCGACTTCGTGTAGCTCCACTCCAAACTTTATGTCAGGAGCTTCTGATGAAAAGAAATAAAAATAATCAAATCATTGGAACATCAAATTTGGCTCCTCCATTAAAGTTCGATATTATGATACGTATGGAAGGAGAAGCTGCCACCATCGGTGGTAGTTTCTCAACAATTAATATAACAATAGTTTTTGACATGTTCAAATAATAACAACTAAGTTTGCGATTCGTAGCTATGGGTGACAAGTGACATGCATTCCTACTGCACAAACTGCGCATATACACGAACAGGATCAGCAATTAGTACATCTACGAAAACGTCAAAGCAACCAACTATGCTTCCTAATTCAAGACAGAGACAGAACACGGCTACAGACTACAAGGTTTTTGGTGCACCAACATTCTCCTAAATATTACATATGTGCTTGATCTGAATCACAATTTCAGAAAAGCACGATGAGCTGATGATATCATTGGAATCATTCTTCAGATAGCTTCTATCATTCTTTTTTTTTTCTTCACAACTTATGCGTAAACAAAGCACTCAATTACACCATCTATTATGTCAATACAGCAATAACTCCGTGGGATGCTAACATATAGTCGAAATACAACACATACAATTAACAGGCCACAAAATTCTGAAAACCTATTGCTTTCTAGTGACATCCAAATTTAAACCCCAACGAAAGTATATGTTTCCAGTTTCCCCAATCTAAAGCAAGAGGTCACCACGACACACAAAAGACACATAATTCCTATCAAAAAAATAATTAAAAAACTTACAAGCAGAAGCAATTGTGATCAACAGAAGATGCTAATAAACCGTACAAGAAATAAACAGTACACAGTTACATCCAAGAACTCGAATAAGCCAACTCTATATGCTTGACCTGAGTCACAATTTCAGAAGAGTACAGTGAGCTGATGATATCATTGGAATCTTCTTTAGATAGCTTCTATCGTTCGTTTTTTATTCATTTCCACAACTTATGCGCAAACAAAGCATTCAATTACACCATCTATTATGTCAATACAGCAATAACTTCATGGCCAAGCTAACATATAATGAAGGTAACAAATGGGGCTATGAAAGTTCTAAAAACTCATTGCTTTCGCCAACCCGGAGCAAGAGGTCACCACTGCACAAAAAACAGACATAATTCCTATCCAAGAAAACCGTACAATCAGAAGAAATTGTGATCAGCTGAAGATGCTAATGAACAGTGCAAGAAATAAACAGTACATGCAGTCACATAATCAAATACACCAACTTGTATTGTTAGCCTACATGCAAGAAATGAAACAATTGCTACAAGATTTCTTTTATCTAGTCTTTCATTTCAAGAACAAGGTTTGAATGGATATCGCAAAATCCGGCAAGTTGGTGTACTAATGACAAGAGTCTAATACTAACACTGACTAAAACATTTAAAAAAAAATCAATGTAATACCAGATTCGAAGCACAGTTCATTGGCCCCATCAACATGGTAAACCGTAACAGCACAATCATCACCAACCCCATCAAGATTCTTTAAGACCTCTTTCAAGTCGATCATCTTCCTCTTCAAGGGGTTTTCGACACCGACATCCATCAACCCACCAGAATTGAGAGTAAGACATCCCAACACATCGTATTCATCGTTGTGAACCGTGATCTTGATGGCACGACCCTCCACTTCGATCATCCCAGTCCCTTGTTTGTTGAACTTTTTGTCACTTAGAGCCAAGATGGCACCTTTCAGCTTACTTGCAGGACTTAGTTCGAAACTGAAGTTAATTAGCTCGATCTTTATTGGCTTTTGTTGGGTATCGGATAATGATGATGAACCATATGAAGTTCCAAGATCACATTCTATATGTTCAGCCATTACTGGGTTTTTTATTTTTTTGTGGGTTTTGGTGAAAAGTAATAGTGCGAGAGAAAAGAGAAGGAAATGAAGTGACTATAAAAGGAGCGAGGGAAATTCAGGTTTGTTCTGTTTTGTGAATGGTGGGAAGTAACGGTTTTTTAAGGGGTTGTTCCAAGGTTGTTGCTTGTTGGTTAAGATTTTTTCTTTTCTTTTTGTTTTCTTTTCTTACTGGAGTTTTTATTTTTATTTTTCTTTTCTAGAAGTTGTGGTTCAGATAATAAAAACAGAAATTGGCCAGATAGGTTTCAGACTTTTAGGCCCTGTTCTTTTGAACTTATTTTCAGTTCAGTCCAGAGTCCAGTCCATTTCAGTTTAGCTCCAAACTTAAACGTTAAGTAGTTATCAACTCCGATATATAATTACGATAGTTCATATATCATTAGAAAGCTATTGACATGTACTTTCATTTAAGTCCAAAATCGGGAGGTTCCGATAAGTTTTAGTGGGTCAAATATCAATTGAAAAAAAGTCAATTCAGTTCAATTCAACTCATTTCAATTCCGTTCAGCCCAAAAGAATAGGGCCGAACTACATGGTACGATTGGCATGTAAACTAAAGACCTGCCAATCGTGTCGATTCATTTTCAATTAATATTTTCGGTGTCAATTCATTCTCAATCAGTTTTTTCGGTGTCAACAGGATTCGATGTCGTTTGAAGTTGGGTCATCATAGATCAAAAGTTTCGAATTACCACCTCCAAACAAATAAAAAATTAAAAAAAAAAATTACAATTGCTTTTTAAAGTCAATGTTTACAAACTTTAACCATTAGATAATGAAAATATATAAAGATCTATAATGTAAAAGTACTCTTGTTAGATTCATTCCAAATAGTATTTTCAAATAAGGATATTTTTTCAATTTTTATATTCATATAATTGAAATTATTTACAATCAAAGTAGTGTCTTGAAAATCGTGAAAAAACAATTGTAAAGGTATTTCTAAGACAGAGGAAGTCAATCATTTCATTCTGTTTAGGTCTGAAGAAGAAAATTACTTCACCATTTATTTGAATGGCACAACTCATTCAGATGACCTGCCAAATCTTGCTACCATTTATTTGAGGCGACAAACTCACAAGCTTCGTCGCGCACAAGGGAGAAGAGGGAATTATTTTTGCTTGTTCTTTAAAAATGCCTTTTATTATAATTTTCCGGCAACTGACTCACAAGCTTAACCTCCCAGTGCCTAGCCTGAAAAGCACGTCTCTAAGCATTATTTTCTTAATGGCTTTTGTGATGCGAAAACGACAACTTATATCCTTTCATACAATGATACAACTAAGTTAGAATTTCCTAAAATACATAAGATGGAAGGTCATTGTATTAATCATTTGATGGCACAAATGGATTCCTCGAATCCTTGGTTTATCTGATGCTGCTATATCAACTAGTTGGCCGGTTTCCACAACTTTCCGCGAAGCACCAAATTCTACTTCAGAATGCATTTGGGCTTTTTGAGTTTGTCTCTGCAAAAACATAACCACAAATTAGGCGATAAGCTACTCGACAATCTTCTTACTACATCCAGTGTTGACTGGAACACAGAAAAGTAGCACAGTCAATACTGGACACGTTGAAACTTGCTACGGAGACGTATCTCATACAATAAGAACCCAGTGAGTACCTGCTTACAGACTCCGTCTCTGATCATACTGCAAGGAAAGTGTGCGCCATAAAATGCAGCTATACCTGGTCGTTCAGTGTTTTGTGGAATGCCACCTGCAAAAACAAGGATGCAGTGAGGCCAGATCCCAGCAGTAACCAAGACGCTTTTTTTGTCGGTCGTGCTGTGTACATCTTTTCCAAAGACGTCAAATTAACATGTATTTCACTAAAAACAACATACTCTCTGCAAAATTAGTTGTTAGTTGTCACCGCTGGATCCGACCCTCAAACAACATGTCACCTTGGATCCAACCCTCAAAATTAAGAATTTGAGGTAAGGTGACCAAGATGTCCATTTGCCATGAAACACATGGACGAAGTCCTAGTGCAGACTGGTGAGTTTGGCTGAAACTCAAAGGGCATGGTTGGATGTTCAACAGCAATTCTTTAGAAGGGAAGTACAACTAATTAGGGATAGTCCAAAATAGCAGCGGTGACAACTAATTTGTCATGGAGGCGGAAATCCAAATAGAGATGCAAAGTGGCCACTTTGATGGCAATGCAAAGGCATCGAATATGTACTTACTGAGGTTGATGTTTTGAGAAGTTCCCTTATAGCCATTGTGGCGTAGCAAGAAGCAGGAAGGGTAAAGCTGAGTTTGAGAGCTGTTTGTGAAGGCTCTGAATTTGAGCTCTGAATAGCATCTTCTGCCATCCGACTTGCATCATCACAGTTTTCTGACATGATCGTGGATTTGTTGTTGCCGTTTTTTTCAGCTTCCTCTTGAATCTTGCTTGCAGACTTAAACTTGGCAAGAATGTCCAAATCGGTATCCGCCAACGGGGTATTAGCATCTGTATACTTCAGTATTTCCCTGCCATGGGCAGTAGTTAATCTTTATAAATCTTATATGCTAGCAGAAGCAAGTCATAATATTCATTGGACAAGAAAGCAGGGATACCATTCAAAATCCACTGGTTTCTGGAACACACGTCTATACGCTCCGCTCATACTTGCTATTGAAAATTCTCTGAAAAGAGAAAAAGGAGATCACACCATTAAGTTCCTTCCAGATAGAAAATGTGGAACACAAGTGACCCGCTTTACAGGAATTTGTTAGTCTGTTTCAATGTAAACTTCTTGATCAGTGAATAACGTACTTGACATTATGTACGCTCTCTGTCAAGCTGATATTATCCTGGCAAAAACCCAACAAAATAATAAATTTAGAAGGTTATATTAAGCAAAGTACGGCTCATGGATCTATAATGATCACATAAAAGGTCAAAGAACAAATCCTCATTAGACACAAAGCAGCCAGCCCGAATCTAGAGACCAACTTCACAACATGGAAATAGATTGACCTGGCAGACCTCAAGCTGTCTTAACAGCTTCGGAGTTTGAACAACAGTTTTCAATCTAAACTCAAAAGTCACGCAACCCTGAAAACTTACATAGAAGAAAATCAACCTTAAATATCCATTTAGTAGGAAGCAACAAATCCTAAGTGGTAAGAGAGAATGTTGTTCGCAGTTTCACTGTTTACAATTCAAAATTTCCGAATTACAGCAGACCTGAACGTATACCAAACCAAAGACCAACCTGACACCGAAAATTGCCAATTTGCCACCACTAACTTTCCGTTCCTTTCCAAATTCTCCTTTTATCCTCCCCCAATCCACAGAACTCTTTGGTCAAAATGGAGTCTTCGAGCTATTTCAACACTTTGTTCCTAACAAGATTTAATTGGCTTGAAGGCTATTAATAACTATTTATAAATTATAAGAGAAAAGAGAAAAGGGGGGGGGGGGGAAGGTGAGGTCCTCGAGTCCCGACTCCTGAGAGACCATCCATCCCTCAGATACAAACGCTGGATTTAGACCGCAAACAAAAACTGCTTCCTACTTATCTGGCAAGGTTATTGTCTAGCTTGTTTTAATTGTATCCCCTTTGCCTAGGTGATCATTTAGCACAATCTTCTCTCCTACAATGACTTTATCAAATGAAGACTTTAATCTGCCTAAACTTCCAAGTATCATTGAAAGTACTCACAGCTTTCAAATTTTAAGATCAACATTGAGAAATCCAATCATTTTACTTGTATCCACTTTGCCTAGGTGATCATTGAGCACAATCCTCTCTCCTACAATGAATTTAAAGAAGACTTCAATCTGCCTAAACTTCGAGGAATCTATCATTGAAAGTACTCCACAGAGCTCAACATTGAGAAATCCAAGCAAAGCAACTTTTTGAGTCACTCTTAAACAAACACGAATTTTCCCTAAAGAAATCTATTGAATCAGATTCATAATAACAGCATGGCAAAACACCTCTAATTCCTTCTAGTTCATAGTCCTGAACGGAATCTAAAGTGCAGCAACACAGTAAGGTCTTGCTTCTTCACTAATAGATCAGCCAAGAGTAATACGCCCACCATTCAAAGAAGATTTTCCACATTTGACTTCTCCAATCAAATTTATGAAATGTTGACCATTAACATGCCAGAAATTATATGAAAACTATTAATCTTTATAGTATCAAAGAAGTATATCTTAATGCTGGTGATCGGACTTCAAGCTCAAAGACCACGTTGAGCTGCTCAATTCTTGATTTTATTTATTTATTTTTATGTGGAAGGATACATTGCTGACCAACTCTGGATAGGTCATTCTTCCCTGATTATTAGTTTCAACAACTAGCAAAGGCTGAGTGAACCAAATTCACAAGCATTCTCCTAAAGATTTTTGCTTCAGTCCACCAGTTAATCATTGCAACTTTACAGTTCAACATAGATAATGACAAATACATACCTCGCAGGGATTGATTCAATAGTGATAGGAAGAGAGGCCAGCAAAGCTACCGTCTACAGACATGCTAGAACATATAAGACATGCCAAGCTTGGTTCCACACAGTCACTAAGATAAGCTTTCATACATTTGGGTCTTAGAGGGCCTTTTCCAGGAGCAAAACGTGGTCACTGACAAGATCAATTTCAGAACTAGGACATAAACAAACTGAGTACTATTTTGGACTTCAAATTTGCAAGACTGCTGCTATTGTGATAAGGCTGTAGACGGCACTACATGTGCATATGTACCTATACAGTACACTGCAATGTGGTGTTTTCATAATCAAACGCAACCTTTCCCTTGGTTCCGTTTGTACTGTTTAGATGTCACTTGACCTCACAATGAAAGTCAGTATAATTGCAGTTAATAAACAAAGCAACCACACTAACCACCCCCCCCCCCCCCCCCCC
>ONZA01004465.1:8874-19218 GCA_900322205.1 Kewa caespitosa
ATTTGTCAGCCTAAGAAGCAAGGGGGATTGGGGTTCAAGAATTGCATACAGTGGAACAAAGCTGCGATGGGCAAGTATGCGTGGCATATTGCAGCGAAGCAGGACATCCTTTGGGTGCGTTGGATTGCTCATGTGTATTTAAAAACTGGGGAATGGTGGTCTCATAGGCCACCTTAGAGGGCTAGTTGGGCGTGGTGGAAACTATGTGAGCTAAGGCCTTTATTTCATGAGGCGTATGTCAATCAACGTTGGGCTGATGTCCCTAGCAAGCGTTACACAGTGGCGCTGGGGTATCAGTGGTTGCAACAGGAGGGTCCAAGAGTCCGTTGGGATAGATGGGTGTGGAATAGGTATAATATTCCTAAGCACAGTTTCATTTGCTGGCTGCAAGTCCAAGATAAATTGCAAGTTGGTGCACGTCTTGTGAAGATGCAGATTTGTGTAGTGGAGGAGTGTCCGTTGTGTAGCTTGGATATTGAGACTTGTGAGCACCTATTCTTCTCCTGTACTTATGCGAAGCAAGTCGTTCGTCTTGTGTGTGATTTGGTGGGCATTAGGGGTGATGTCAAGAGCCCAAGGCACCTAGTGCGAAGAATTATGCAGGTGGGGGCTGGCAGTAAGTTCAAGAGAAAAGTGATGCTTGCTGTCAACGCTGCTATTATCTACCATATTTGGAGGGCACGCAATGATGCGGTGTGGAGCAAAAAAGTCGTTAGCCCTCAGCAGGTTTTGAAGGTGATTCGAATTGAGATTAAGTACAGAGTTCATAGTCTGACCCCTCCTGTTTTGCATGTGCTTGATCGCCAATGGTGGGAGGGGATGATAGCGTAAGATTGTGTAGTTAGTTTTTGTTGGTGGTTGGGGTGTGTCCCCATTTTTGGAGTGTTTGTTGCTGCTCTTTAATGGAAAAGTTGATTACTTACCAAACAAAATAAATATAAATAGCCATTGCATTCGCAATTCTCGTCATTTAAAAGAGGTGTGTGAATAATTGATGCATAATGGTGGAAAACAATCAAATAATGTTTTTATTTTAAAAAAAAATAATTGCAATTGGTTCGTCAAATGAAAGACAAATAGGATTATAACGCTAACGATCGTTAAAAAGCGTAAAATTAGGAAAGCCATTCCAACCGCAATTCTAAGTTTTTGAAAGCCTAGTGTAACAGCCCAGTCCAACTACCGCCACAACACAACCCAATAAGATAGGAAGTTTCCCTTTGGGCCTATAATCAGCCACTTAAGCCCAAAAGGGGAAGGCCTTGTTGCTTTAATTGTTGGACTAAAACTCTTATAAGCTAGCTCAGCTCCTCACATTCTACCGATGTGGGATAACTGATACTTGGGGTGTTACAAACTCCCCCACTTGGTTTCAATTGGTTCATCAATTTAAGGATAAATACACATAAAATGCAAACAATAGTAAAAAACTATCAAATATAAATACCAATTACAACCGCAATATTTGATTTTTGAAAGCCGAGTGTGATTAAAACAATCATTTTTTTTTTATAACTAACCAGAACCAGATCCAGATCCAATTTCACAAAGAAGTTCAATTTATTTTTCAATTTCTTTATTCCTAACCATAACATGATCCAATTTTACAAAAAAAAAAGAAAAAATCAAATTCTTTTTCAATTGAATGAGAAGTAGGCTTAAAACACTATCGATCGTTATAAAGCGATAAATATGAAAAGCAATTGCAACCAAAATTCTTATAATTTGAAAGCCCAATATGGTTTAAATGATCAGTATTGGTTGCATATAACTAGAACAAGTTCTATTATTAAAATATAGTTTCAATCGGATTGTCAATTGAAAGAGAAATACGGTTAATACGCTATAATCGCTAAAGGCAATAAATATGAACAACAATTCAACCTAAAATAATGATTATTTTAAAGCTGAATAACAAGAACTAAACTTAAAATACTTGGCTATAAAATGACAAGAATTGTAGGTTGAGTTGTTGTTCATCTTTACTTCCTTTTAACGATTGTGGCGTTTTAAGCGTATTTCTCTTTCGATTGACGAATCAATTGAAACTATTTTTTAAAAAATGGAACATGTTCTGGTTATATAGAACCAGCATTGATCATTTATATCATTCTAGGCTTTCAAATTATAAGAATTGCAGCTGCAATTGCTTTTCATATTTATTGCATTTAAACGATCGATAGTGTTAGATGGATGAAATTGATTGATGAAAGGGCGTATCCTAGAGAACATGAGGTTACCTATGAATGGGACCCAGTGTATTGTTTTCACTATAAAGCTTTTTGCCATGAGGAGAGTCACTGCAGGAAGAAAAAGAAGACTGCTACGGGTAATATCAATGGGATTCCAGGGGATGATGTCAAGAGTGGAAATGAGGTTCAGCAAAAGGGTAGTCAAGGGAAGGAGCATCAGGTTACGGGTGCTTCTACTTTTACCACTTTTTTACCCTGTTTGCATGTTGTATTACCTTCTATAGTCCCTGTAATATGTCATCATGACATTGGGAGTGTACATGTGGACCTAGGTGATGGCTTAAAGTGGTGCCAAGGAGCATTGTGTCTCGGCAGAAAAGAGAAGGCACTTCTTTAGCACCAGCTGCTACTTTTGTTCATAACATTTTCAATGCCTTAGTTGATGACATGGAGTTTACTGGAGCTCCTTAGTTGATGACATGGAGTTTACTGGAGCTGAAAGTGGAAGTGGAAAAGAGAAGGAAGGGGCTGGGCCGCACATTGGGCCTTGTGATGTTGGCACTTCTGTTTCCCATGAATAAAGTGGGATTTTAGAATTTGAGAGGGTGTAATCGGCTTCTGAAGCAAAAGGAGATTACGAATTTATTGGCTTGTTTGCTATTTTGGAGAACAAGTAACTTGCTGGTAGTAAAAATAGTGTAGGAAAAAAGGTGTGTCCTCGTTGGGATTCTTGGTTGAATGTTTCAAGGGAGAATTTGGATTTGTTGGAGGCCAGAGGTCTTCAGGTTCAAATACTGTATTCTGAAAGGCAGTTTGTGCACTATGAGGTGCTGCATAAAGCTAGTAAGAATCAGTTTCATTGTACTTTCATCTATGCTTTCAATGAGCCTAAATTTTGCCTGCCTTTGTGGAAATTTCTGAATGACTGGGCTCAGAAGAAAACACCCTAGATAAGTTGTGGAGATTACAACTGTCTGCGAGATATAGAAGACACATGGGGAGGTGACAAAGTGAACTGGGAGCATTTTAGAGAGATCACTCAATAAGTCAACAAGACTAGTATGGCTAAACTCAACTATAAGGGCCACATATATGAAGAGGGGGCTGCTAGACTCTACAGTAATATTGATCATGTTTTTGTGAATGTTGAATGGGCAACTATAAGGGCCACATATATGAAGAGGGGGCTGCTAGACTCTACAGTAAGATTGATCATGTTTTTGTGAATGTTGAATGGGGTTTGTGCTTTCCTAAATCTGAAGCTGTGTTTTCTAACAAGAGAGTCTCCGATCATAGTGCCTGAGTGGTGCACTGACTTTAGGTTCTTAAAGGGGGCGTAAAACCCTTTAGGTACTTTAATATGTGAAGCAAGAATCATGATTTCTTGGACATCTTAGAAGCTCAATGGTGGAAGCAGGTGCATGGGTGTAAGATGTTTGTACTAATGAAGCATCAAAAAGATCTCAAGCTTTAGTTTAAAAAATAGAATAATGAGCAATTTAGTGATATCGTTAGAAGAAAGGAAGAGGCTAGGGGCAAGCTTGACAAAGTTAAATCAAGATTATGCACAGATGGCAAGAATGGAGAGTTGTAGCATGAAGAGAGGAGATGCTTGAAAGAGTTCAGTGTCCTAAGTGCTGCTCATTTGAGCTTTCTCGAGCGGAAACGCAAAGAGAGTTGGCTTTTAGATGGTGACCAATGTTCTTTATTTTTCAATAGATTCAGGGAAAGAAGGGCCTACACTGGTATTCATATTGTGTTGCTTAATGGTTGTTTGATTACTGAGCATGACTCGGTAGTAAAGTGTTTCATAGATCACTTTCAAGGGTTCTTAGGCACTCCCACGGCTGTTAGTCCAAATGTGGATGTGGAATGCTTGTCTGAAGGTTACTGGGTGACACAGCAGGATAATGATGATTTGTTGAAGTTGTTTACCCCCCAGGAGACCAAGAAAGCTATGTTTGACATTCCTAAGAATAAGTCATCCACACTTGATGGTTAATGATGATTTGTTGAAGTTGTTTACCCCCCAGGAGACCAAGAAAGCTATGTTTGACATTCCTAAGAATAAGTCATCTGGACCTGATGGTTACAGTAGTGCTTTTTATAGGGATCGCTGGAAGGTGGTGGGTAGTCTTGTGTGCGATGCTGTTCAAGAATTTTTTGTGCATGGAAAACTTCATAAACAAGTGGGAGAAGCGCCCATCTCTTTGATCCCCAAAGTTGACAACCCTTCTGTTCTTGCTGATTACAAGCCAATAGCTTGTTGTAATGTCATTTATTAATGCATTACAAAGCTTATTTGTAGTACGACTGAAAGGGGTGTTGAGTAAACTTATGGATGTAGCTCAAGGTGCTTTTGTGGCTAAGAGACAGATTAGTCATAATATTTTGTTGAGTCAAGAGCTGGTAAAGGGGTATGGTAGGAGAAACAACAGTCCTTGTTTCCTTATGAAGATTGACATCCAAAAAGCTTGTGATACAGTTGACTGGGGGTTCCTTGAAGTCATTTGAAGGGGATTTGGTTTCAATGAGATTGTTGGGTGGATTATGACATGTCTTAAAGCTACTTTCTATTCCCATTTTATCAATGTAGCACCTCATGGCTTCTTTTCTGCCATCCATGGTTTGAAGCAGGGAGACCCCATGTCCCCCCTGTTATTTGTGATGGTTATGGAGTACATGTCTAGAGACATGAGACAATGTATAAAAAATAGTGGTTTCAAATACCATGTCAGGTGGGCCTCTCTTAGACTATTTCATCTCAGCTTTCCTGATGATTTGTTGCTCTTCAGTAAAGCTGAGGTGGATTCTGTTAAGATATTGATGAAGGGGATTGATCATTTCTCAAGTGTGTCAGGCCTTAATGTAAATTTCAAGAAATCTCAAATAGTGCTCAATAGTGTGCCAAAGGATATTGAGGACAAGATCCTTTCTTTTATGGTTAACGGTTTTTAACGATTCTCCTCGTTTTAAGCCTACTTGTTTTCAATTGACGAACCAGTAAGACTTACATTTTTCAAATTTCAAAACTATTCATTAGATATCAACAATATTTATCATAAAAGCCATAATTGGCTTTAAAATAACAAGAATTTCAGGTAGAGATGGTTTTTATATTTACTTCTTTTTGACGATTGTGGGGTATTAAGCGTAATTCTCTTTCAATTGATGAACCAATTGAAACTAGTTTTTAAAAATGGAACATGATCATGTTATGAACAACCAATATTTAGAATTTATATCATATTGGGCTTTCAAATATAAGAATTGCGGTTGCAATTGCTTTTCATATTCATCGCTTTTCAACGATCGATAGTGTTTTAAGCCTATTTCTCTTTCACTTGAAAAAAAAAAAATATTGATGTTATTAAGTAAAATTGGGTACCGATCTGATTAGTTATAAACAAAATTGATTATTTTAATCATACTTGGCTTTCGATTATTAAGAATCACGGTTGTAAATTGTGTTCATATTTAACGCTTTTGAACGATCGCTAGCGTTTTAAGCCAATTTCTCTTTCAATTGTCAAATCAATTGCAGTTATTTTTAGAGTTGGATCATGTATGTACCATCAAATTTGATGATTTCAATCATATTCAACTTTTAACTAAAATGAATAACGGTCGCAATTGGCTTTCTTGTTTAGCGGTTGTTAACGATCATTATTATTTTAAGCGTATTTCACTTTCAATTGATTAACAAGGTATAGGTACTTTTTATAATAGGATCATTTTTTGGTTTTAAATAAAAACTATCAATTATTTTAATCACACTAGGCTTTGAAATAATTACAATTGCGGTTGCAATTGCTTTTCACATTTAACGCTTTTTAGCGATCGTTAACGTTTTAAGCCTATTCATCTTTCAGTTGATGAATCAACTGCAACTTTATTTTGAAATCAAAACATTATTTCATTATATACAACCAATATTTTTCTATTTAATCACACACGAATTTTAAATAACGAGAATTGAGAATGCAATGGTTGTTCTAACGTAACGCTTGTTAACGATCGTTTGCGTTTTAAGCGTACTTCTCTTTAAATTCACTAACACATTGAAACTATTTTATAAAAGAGAACATTTTCAGATTAGATACAAATCACAGTTCGCTTTTAAATAATAAGAATTTCTGTTCCATTTGCTTTTCATAGGTAACGCTTTTTGACGATTGTTAGAGTTGTAAGCGTAGTTCTCATTCAATTGGCAAATCACTTGAAACTACTGTTTCAAATTGGATAGTTGTCTGCTTAGAAAAAACCAATTTGATGATTTTCATTATAATTGGCTTTCATGTAAGAAGAATTGCGGTTGCAATTGCTGTTCTAATTTAACGCTTCTTAACAATCGATAGTGTTTTAAGTCTATTACCCTTTTAAACTGAAAAGCAATTGAAATTATTTTGTAAAATTGTATCTCTTTCATGTTAGTTATCAACAAAATGTATTACTTTCCTCATACTCATATTTCAAATATAAAAAATCGCGGTTGTAGTTGGTGTTCCCGTTTGACGTTTTTGAACGATCGTTCACGTTTTAAGCGTATTTCTCAATCTATTGATGAAGCAATTGAGACTATTATTTTAAATTGCATAATTTTCTTGTTAGATATAGTACAATTATTTCAATTACCCTAAGCTTTAACACAATAATACTTGTGAATGCAATTGCGCTTCAGATTTAACGTTATTAAACTATCGTTAGCATTTTAAGCCTATTTCACTTTCAATCGACGAACCAATAGAACCTATTTCTATGATTGAAACATGATTTGAATGGATACCAAAAATATTGATTATTTTAGTAGAACTTAGCTTTACGATATAACGAATTTCTGTTGCAATTGCAATTGCTTTTAATATTTAAGAATTCGAAAAAATAGTTTCAATGGCTTTGTCAATTGAAAGAGAAATACGCTTATGACGCTAACGATCATCAAAAATTATTAGATATAAAAAGCCAAGTATGATTAAAATGATCAATTTAGTTCGTATCAAACCTGAACATGTTCCCTTTTTTATAAAATGGTTTCTATAGGTTAGTCAACTGAAAGAGAAATAAGCTTAAAATGCAAACGATTATTAACAAGCGTTAAACATGAATAGCCATTGCATTCGCAATTCTCATTGTAAATATTAGCTGTATATAATCAAATAATGTTTTGATTCCAAGTAATAATTTCAGTTGGTTTGTCAATAGAAAGGCAAATTGGTTTAAAACGCCAATGATTGTTAAAAAGCGATAAATGTGAAAAGTAATTGCAACTGCAATTCTATTTATTTGAAAACCTAGTATGATTGAAATCCTAAAGTGTTTTGAATTCTAACAATAACATGATCCTATTATAAATATTAGTTATAAAATGTTCCTCAATCGAATGACAAATTCGTTGAAAACAATAACGATCCTTAAAAAGCGTGAAACATGAAAGACAATAGCGACCGTAATTTTTTATTTACAAATTGAGTATGATCTAAATTGTTAAAATTGATGTTATGTGACCAAACCATGATCAAATTTTTAAAATAACTACAATTGATTGGTCAACTGAAAGAGAAATATGGTTAATAACTGAAGATCGTTAAAAAGCGTAAAATATAGAAACAAATTGCTACCGCAATTCATAATATTTCAAAGACAAGTATTACAAAAATGATAAATTTTGTTTATAACTTACCAGAACGAGATCAAGTTTTACAAATTAATTTAATGGGTTTTTCAATTGGAAGAGAAATAGGCTAAAAGCATTATCGATAGTTAAAAAAAGATAAATATGAAAAGCAATTGCAACCTCTAGTCTTATAATTTGAAATCCCAGTATGATTTAAATGATCAATATTGGATGTATCTAGCCAGAACATGTGCCATTTTTAAAAATTGGTTCTAATTGGTTCGTCAATTAAAAGAGAAATACGTTTTATATGCTACAATCGCTAAAAAGCAGTAAAAATCAACAATAATTCAACCTGAAAGTCTTGTTATTTTAAAGCCGAGTATGATTTACATGATCAATATTTTTTTATTTCAAATCGAAAAAATTTCAATTTCGAATTTGTAAGTTTAATTGTTTCGTCAATTGAAAAAGAAATAGGCATAAAATGATGATGATCTTTATACAACGTTAACTATGAAAAGCAGTTGCAACCGTAATTCTTATTATTTTAAAACAAAGTTTGATTCAAACGATCAATATTTTTATTATAGATTGATTACCTGTTCCAATTTTAAAAATATATTATATTGGTTTGTAAATTCAAAGAGAAATAGGTTTAAAACTTTAACGATCATTTCATAGAGTTAAATATGAACAGCCATTGCATTCGCAGTTCTCGTCATTTTAAAGCCTTGCGTAATTAAAATAAAAAAATTGGTGGTAGGTAAACAAATAATTTTTTGATTTCAAAAAATGAATGCAGTTGGTTCGTCAACTGAAAGACATATAGGACTAAAACGCTTACGATTGTTAAAAAGCGTTAAATGTGAAAAGCTATTTAAATCACAATTCTAATTACTTGAAAGCCTAGTATAACTTGAATCATTAATATTTTTAAAATATGAATATAAAAAGATCTTACTATAAAATACAATTGTAATTTTTTCGTCAAACTAAAGAGAAATAGGCTTAAAACAATAACGATCGTTAAGAAGCGTTAAACATGTAAGGCAATTGCGACCATAGTTAATTTTATTTAAAAGTCAAGCATGATTAAATCATAAAAATTGATTGTATATAACCCAAACATGATCCAACTCTAAAAAATACTGTATTTTATTCATCAATTGAAAGAGAAATAGGCTTAAAACGCTAACGATCGTTCAAAAGCTCTAAATATGAACACAAATTACAACTACAACTCTTAAACTTTGAAGGCCAAGTATGATTGAAATAATTAAATTTTGTTTATAATTAACAAGAACAAGATCCAATTTTAGAAAATTATTTCAGTTGCTTTTTCAGTTGAAAGAGACATAGGCTTAAAACACTATCGATCGTTGATAAGCGATAAATATGAAGTGCAATTGCAACCGCAAATCTCATAACTTGAAAGCCCATTATGACTTAAACGATCATTATTTATTTTACCAAACAAGAACTTGTACTAATTTTGAAAAATAGTTTCAATTGTTTCGTCAATTGAAACAGAAATACGCTTAATACGCTACAATCGTTAAAAAGCAGTAAATAAATAACAATTCAACCTGAAATACTTGTTATTTTAAAGCCGAGTAAGATTTGTATGATCATTTTTATTGATATTAAATCAACAACATTTCAATTTTAAAAATTTAAGCCTAATTGGTTCGTCAATTGAAAAAGAAATAGGCTTAAAACGATGAGGATCGTTAAACAACGTTAACGATGAAAAGCTATTGCAACCGTAATTCTTATTGTTTAAGATTGGAGTTCAATTGAAATAATCTATTTTTTTTGGTACTTTTAAAACATATTCCAATTTCAAAAATAGATTCTATGGGTTCGTCAATTGAAAAAGAAATAGGCTTGAAACGCTAACGATCGTTTAATGGCGTTAAAAATGAACAGCTATTACAGTCGCAAGTATTATTGTTTGAAATCATGTGATGATTAACATAACTGAAATTGTTTATATATAACCATAACATGATGAAATTTTAAATAATAGTTTCAATTGGTTCACAATTGAAGGAGATACGCTTAGAATGCTAACGATCGTTAAAAAGCGTCTAATATGAACACCAACTACGACTGCAATTTTTAATATTGGAAAGCCGAGTATGATTAAAACAATAAATTTTTTTCATAACTAACCAGAATGAGATCCAATTTTACAAAAGAATTTCAATTGGTTTTTCAATTGAAAGAGAAAAAGGCTTAAAACACTAACAATCGTCAAAAGCCGCTAGATATGAACAGCAATTGCTACCTCCATTCTTATAATTTGAAACCCCAGTATGATTTAAATGATTAATATTGGGTGTATCTAGCCAGTACATGTTCCATTTTTAAAAATTAGTTTCAATTGGTTCGTCAACTGAAAGAGAAACACGCTTAATACACTACAATCGTCAAAAAGCATTAAAAAATGAACAACAATTCAACCTGCAATTCTTATTATTTTAAAACCGAGTATGATTTATATAATCAATATTTTTTATATCAAATAAAAAA
>ONZA01004495.1:30936-44825 GCA_900322205.1 Kewa caespitosa
ACGGGGCAGGCACCCTCAAACAGCCTTTCGTCCCCATGTTATTATCTAATTCTTACAGTTTACTTAACATTAAATTTGACAAAACCCCACCCTGGGGGAAAATGAATAAAGTCCTAAAAAGAATAGACGAGACCCCACCCTGGGGACAAATGAAAAAACGTCCTAAAAAAGAAATGATGAAACCTACCCCGGGGGCATATGAATAATGTCGTAACCACGGAAGGACGAAACCCCACCCTGGGGGCAAATGAATAAAGTCTAAACACGAACAAACGAGGCACCACCCTGGGGGCAAATGAATAATTCTAAACACGAACAAACGAGACCCCACCTAAGGGCCAAATGATAATATGTCCCAACCACGATTGTACGCTAGCTTTTCATAGTAGGGGCAACCGACGAAAGGATTTCCCTCACCATTCACTCTCGGCATTTAGTACTTAAACGAATCTAGGAAATAATAGGTAAACGAGATGAAACACAAGTCAAAGACGAACCCATTCACGATATTCCGCTCATTCCACTATGTCTCCTTTACAAAATGACGGGAGGCAGGGAAGAGCCCCCAAAGAAAAAAGAGAAAATCTACAAAGTACAATTAAAAGAGATTACAACATCATGACGAAGCATCCATTGGAGAAGAAGCAGCAGCAGCGGCGGTCTGATCCTCGCCATTCCCATCATGGTCCTCGTTACCAGCCACGGTGTCCTCATGGCCCCCATCTGTCTCTAGGCCATCGGGGAAGAGGGTGTCCATGTCCATGTACTCGTCAGCCGAAAGATGATTGTAGTGCTGACGAGGGTCCCTAGACAACAAATCTTTGTACTCCTCCTCTAGGCTGGAGACGTCCTCCCCTGACTTGGCGCATAAAGGATCACATTCCTGGTCCTGAGACAGTCGAAGTCAGGCTCCAAGTTGAAGGGAGTCGTGAAGGCATCCTTGATCTCCTTTGTAACGACACGTTCGGACGAGAACAACGCTTCCCCAAGCTCCTTCGATTTCACCTTCTCAACCGCCATCTCGGCCTCCAGAACTCTAACACTCTCACTGGAGTCCAAAAGCGCTTTCTTCTCTTTGATGAGCTCAGCCTGCACCGCCGTCTTCTTTTCCTCCAGCTCTGCCTTCTCCTGCTCTAATTGAGCTACTCTCCTCGTCACCTCCTCTTCGGAGTGGTCGAGGATCTTCTACTCAAGGGACTCGTAGCGCCCCGCCATCTCTTCCTTTTCCCTCTCGGCCTTGCGCTTCGCCTTCTCGGTCCTTCTTAGCTTACTCTCCATTTCGCGAAAGTATTTGGTGTAGTACTAGGGAAGGATGACACTCTGCAAAGAAAAGAGAATGGCTTCAGCGCACCTTACTTGAAACAAAACAACGCAAAAACACTTCAAGAAATTGAGACAAGATATACCTTTATGGCTAAGCGTCGGCCCATGTACTCGGCCATGTTGTTGCGCTTCTTTAGCCATTGGAGATCCTTGTCCTCCACGCACTTAGGCAGGTCAGAGGACGCCACCTCGTCCTTTTCAGTGAGCTTGCGGGAGAGGTACTCAGGGAATAAAGGCCCCGACTAAGCCCCTGTTGGAGGGGCGGTTGGAGATGGAGTGGAGGCCATCACAGACATCCCTTTGTCTTCTCTCGGCTCATCCGAGACCTTCTCAGCGAAGGTTAGCAAGGGGACATCCTCGGGAACCTTGTCGTTAGGGATACTTCGAGGTGATCTCCACTACTGGTTCCCTAATCTCCTTGCTAATCCCAACCGAAGTCCGTTTGGGCCTCGACGTAGGTGTCATCCTCGCCAGGGGTGAAGATGAGCCCCCCCCCCCCCAACAGCGAACGACGGGGCCTTTTTCTCCCTTTTGCGCTTCGTTTCAGCGCTTGAGGAAGCTGCCCCCGTCACATCCCTTTGCAAGTAGAAATAAGAAACAAGTAAGAAGACGAAGCAATAAGACAATAACAATATGAACAAAGATAAATGACTAAAGCTCACTTCTTTGGCTTCCTGGAGCTTAAGCCTGTTCTCGGCCACTATCCAGGATCTGATGTCCACTAGGGACAAAGTGCCAATCTTGTCTCCCCCCAAGGACGAAGATATTAGGCTGTCTTGAGTAGTCTCTGCATAGATAAGAACGACGAATGAGAAGAATGAAGTAAAACAAGACAAGACGACACGAGAACTACAACAAAGGGAAATAGACGAAGGTACCCTAGTCCATGGCTTTGTTAATCACATGGTACACCAAGAACTTCTCGTCTCTGCCCCTTTCGGGTATCCATCGAAGAGGCACTTTGATGAAGATTAGGGTGCCCTCAGTCCGGTATTTGAAGTCCCACAAGAAGAGCTTCAAGGCCGACTTATCTTCAGACGAGGCCCGACTAAGGGTGTCAGACTCGTCATTTTATTTCATTTGGGCATTTCATTCAAATACCTCAACTCTGCGCCACCAGCATAATAAAAATTGTTGATCCACTTATGGTTCTTTGAAGGCATCGGCGGGCCAAAGATGTAATCGTGCTTCGGCTCAAAAAAGAAGATTGAATTTATGGAGGGATGTTGTTTGGGGTCGTTCATCTCAAGGGACCACAGGCCGAGAGTGGGGTTTATTTGTGGATTTTACAGAAAATGGTAAAAAAAACATTTTGTGCCCCCTAGTGTTGGGGACGAGTTGTGTAGGGGCTAATTTGTAGGTCGTTAAAAGAGAGTGCAAAGGGTGAAGAGGAATCCTAAAGCCGAAGTCGGCCGACAAAGAATGGAAAGCGACAAGACCCCGGGGGGGTCCGCCATCGAGCCCTCGTCCGAGTCCTGAAGATAAGTCCGCTCCTTCTCGCCGATCCACAATAAAAATTTCTTCTCGTCGCCTTCAGGGATACACCAGTGACTAGGGAACTCGGCAGGGTCCTTCCTCAGTGCTTTCTTCTCTGCCTCCATCGTTTTCACCACTTTCGTCGCCTTCGTCATCCATCTCGGTATTGTATAATGGGGAAGACAGGCCACAGTGATCTCGTTCGGATCCGAATCGATACGAGCCAGCTAGGACAGGGCCACAAAACGAAGAAACAAATTCAAACTTACCAACCAACGAAGCCGCCTCCGGACTTTCGGTTATTATGAGCCTATGCCTCTTATGAGGTTTTGGCGTGACGGGCTCGACAGAAGATGATGCGGACTCGTCCTGAAGGTCGTGAAGAACTCTCCGAGCCGTTTGCTTGGTGTGAGCCATTTTTCAAGCAACGATCTTTCTCCAAACGGGCCAAGCCTGCACCAGTACCGCCACGCTCGCCGGAGTCGAAGTAGCAATATTAGTATTTCTTGTTTTTATTCCTACGACGTCGGGGTTGTTAACCGACGATTTATTTCTAACGGCCCCATGACGAGGGACCTTGGAGCCAGACGAAGGGTCGACTCCCATATTAATGTTCTTGCTCGTGAAGAGGAGCCCTCGGCGTTGCTGAGATTATTGATATCAAGCTCTCAGTCGAAGCGGTCCTGAGCCTGAAGAGGAATATCGCTGGACACATTCCACCTAGCACAAAATGCTTCCTGTTCATAGAGGAGCCGAAACTCCTCCAACATTCTCTCCAGACGCTCTTGAATAGCTTCTGGAGTGTCCTCAACATAAGCCCAAGGATGGGGTCCAAACAAAATCCTCACTAAAATATATATGTAGAAAGAGACGAAGATACCTGTGAAGACGAGTCTTCGAAGAACGTTGATGAACGGATTAATCTTCGGCACCGACATGAAGGGGGAACTTTCTCTCGCTAGAATTCTTCTTTCTCTCTCTACATTTCGTGAAAATGAGAAAGAGAAAATGAGAGTGAAACTCCCCTTTTTATAAGAGATGGAGGAGAAGACAAAACGTCACCTCAAGCCTGCTCCACGTGTCATCCATCAACACAGGCCCGGATCTCGAGGGCAAGGAAGAGAGGGAGGTTCCTCTTGGAGGTACTTCGACTCATCTTAAAGAACCCTCGTCTGATTCCTCGTGTGGCTTTCGTATTGAACAACATCGTCGTCGAACCTCAGATACATTTTCAATCCGAGGGGAAAATATTTTGCCCATTTCTCACTAGGCCATACCTGCAGCCCATCAAGGACATCTCGGCCCATTTTTCACTAGGCCATACCTCCGGCCCATCAAGGACATCTCGGCCCATGCCCTTCGGCCCGATCCACCGTTTCTCCATTTCTCATCTATACCCTCATCTCGTCTCCATCCTTTCCACACGAGAGGTGAGATTTCACCAGGCGGGGGCAAGGTCCAAGTTCCTGAAGCCGACGCTAAGGATCACAAATGCCTAGGAGGGTTCTCACGAGAGCCGAGACCAGACCACTAAGGTGAAAGTGAGAACACCCGTTCTACCTTGTCGGCTGAAGGCTAGGCCGAGAGGCCGGGAAAGAAACATAGGGAGCGACTGAGAATCGTTGAGAAACTTCTGGAATGACACGTGTAAAGGACACGTGGCCGAAACAGGTAGGTAGCTGTCAAGGCCCAAATCTTCACCAGACCTAAGGAAGGAATGTCCACGTGGCCGCCTCCCATTGGACGAGCCGCAACCCTAGCATCACTTGAGAATGTCTATAAATAGGAGCATGCACATATTCCAAGAGGTAACTGATTGATAGCTCATTTGATTCTCTTTCTCTCTCTAAAGCATTCAAGTCTTGCATCATTCTCTAGAAAGATTTGATTGTCTCGAGNNNTTTTTATTTGCCTCTTGGGTCCGCTTCTTTCCAGGGGTAAATCATTCTAAACCCTTTGGCTAATTTGATTGTCAAAGAACCGTTCCCCGTCATGCCGGGAGAAGTTCACATGTGTTTCCTGTGCATGTACCTCCAGACGAACCACATCAACTCGGAATCTCATCTCTGGCAACCGAAGCTCTTACACGCTTTAAGTCTTCGAGGGTCCACTCTCCAACCCAAAAATAGCTGAAACAATGACCTAGTTGAATAGTTGGCCACTTAAAAGTCTTCACACAAACAAATATAAAAATAAAAAAGATCACAGAACAAATGATAGAATAGGAAGTTTGGTCAAACTTCAAATTTACCAGTCCTAAAATAAGTGAGAATAATTATGGGACCGGAAGTTTTCGGACTTGAGGCATAAGGAGAGTAGTAAATATAAAACCTAAATTATTATGGCCAATTAATAGATTTCATTCCAGGAGCATATCTCATCTCAAGTTGCTCAAAACGTGAAATAATCATTATTGCACATGCTGTCATATGGTCTCAGCACATGGATGTCAAGTCACATTCACGGAATTCAGTATGAAGGTCATCAAAGAGTCGTTTTGCAGTCGCATCATAAAGTGTACTACATTCAATAAATGACATTTTAAGGTTACATACTCGAGTAAATGAAAGTGAAAAATAACACCTACTCGCAGTTGGTCAAAAGACAAACTGCAAGTCTGCAATGAATGGGGGAAATATTGTATAGCTGGTCGAATTGTATATTGCGATCGTGGGACATCTTTTATTCTGCAACAAAATTACAAAAGAGATGCCAAGTCCTACCCAAACAAACAAACAAACAAACAAAAAAATAACTAAATAAATTAATTAATTAATTAATAAATAAAAATTGCTAAAACACCTTTTATCATGGGGAGTAAAGGAGAAGAATGCTTAAGAATTGAATGAAACAAAGACTTCTTTTCTAGTCGCATTATACCATAATATAGTAAATAAAATAAAATAGTCATCCCTGCTAAAATTGGTTCTCTGCTAGCATAGCACCAATTCTAGTACAAGAGGAAAATACATACATTTCTGTGGCGTCTTGAATACCAAATTTACAACAGAAATTACAACAGGAAGTTACAACACCAGATACATACCACTAAGAAGTTACACACAAGCACAGACGACCAAATCAGCTCGAGCCAAAATCGAGGAGTTCCCAACGGAAAGGGCGGAAGAGACAGACAACACTAGGCATGCTCTTGAAGAGAAGGGCGACACAGACGCAAACAGCAGCTATAGCAACCATGGAGAGCATGGCAGGCCTGTACACAAGAGATGCCCGAGTTGCTCCGTAGTAATATCCCATCTTATGATCACTGCATAGCTTGCAGCTCTTCTGCTTTGTCAAAGCCAATGACAGTTCACTTGCAATCTCGAAGCTTGCAGCTGAGGGCTCACCTGCAGTTGCAGAACCAAAGTTATAGATACTTTTGTTAGAGTACTCATTTTGAGTAAATCAAACGGGTAAAAGAAATCGTATAGAGAGAAAAAAGTTTACAAGACATTCAACTAAAACAAATGTTTGTGTTTAGGTTTTCAAGAAGCAGGCCGGAATTATAAAAATAAATAAATAAATAAATAACTCAACTTTGTTTAAAACAAGGTCAATTAAGTAAACTGGTCAACAACATCGTGAATATCCCACCTCGAGCAGGGTGTGAGCTTTGAAGCAGGTCAATGTGTTGGGTTGTAAGATCAGACAAAACACTAGTCGGGTGGTAGACTAGCAAAATCCCTCAAATAAATAAAGGTTCTAAAATTAAATAACTAGGAAGTAAATGGTGATTGCAAAAAGGTCAAACAAAGTAATGGTGGCAGCCATGCTTACTCAAAATCAGCCCACCTGTAAAATAAGAAAAAGGGAAAAGAAAACGAATGGGAGAAGAAAACGATAAAACATGATAGGAGGCGAGATTCGTAACAGGTAAGGGGAGGTTGAGGTGAAATTTGAGCAATTAGCAGGAACAATTGAATACACATCAAGGGGTCAAATGTGCTGCCATTTAACCATGTAGGCTGGCTGGACTAAGCATGTCAGTTTCGTGTGCATGGTTTACTTCTTTAAGATCCATAAAACCGTCGTGGGAGGGGGATGCTAACCTGGGATGTCAAGCACAACGTGCCCAGAAGGAAATCGCCTGCTGCTGTTTATCTTCCTCTGGACTAGATGAATATATGAGTAATGGCCCCGCAGACGAGCATAATCTTCAGGGGTGGCACCCGTGCTGTCTGGAGCATTCTTCCACGCTTCAATTCCAATCTGAAACCCCACCCAAGCCCAAAATAAAATAAAAAATAAATAAAAAATAAATAAATAAAGGTGTCAAATCTCTATGTTATCAGTTGCCTGACTAGAAGAAAATCTAAGTGGTTGTTTGGTCAAGGAAGTTGTATTCCCCATTGACTCCTTTTTCTTGGAAATGCAGAGGCAGAACTAGGTAAGTAACAGTCTCCATTTTGTGGGAAGTGGAACCACTGAGAAGTTCCAAATTCTGAATATTTATCAACCAAACAATCCAGCAGTTTGGAGACTTCCATGAAATTGCAATTCCATGTTTTTTTTCTTGTCAACCAAATGACCATTAAGTAGAGATATTAAAGTTTGAACAGAAAGGTATTACCTTTCTAGGGTCATCGGTTAGAGCATCCAGAACATCCTCAGCGCCATCTCTACCGGCTGCAACATGAAGTGGGGTCAAACCACCAGGTCCTTCCACATCGGGCCTAAACAGGAAGCCTTTTCCTTGCCCGCTCATCTCATCAGTGCTTGATTCAAACTCATTTGGTGCAGGGACATATCTCAACAACTGCTCCACCATAAGCCTACTATTCCGACGAACGGCTCTATGGAGGAGACCCAACTCTGACAAAGCAACCGTGAGGGAAGAGTTCTCCGCTGTCCCGACTACATTTCCAGATACCAAAACATCAAGAAGTCTCTTAACAACAGCACACCAATCATGGTCCATGGAGAAGTCCACTAGCCATTTAAATCGTCTAAAAGAAAAGATGACAGTGCTAGGATCTAGGTGACCCAATCTGGATCTCAAGTGACTTCTATGAAGCAGCCAGCCCAATTCATTTATAAAATCAATGGCTTGACGCCTTGCTTCTGATTCTCCATTCACTTCATATGCATTGTCGTGAGTGTCTTTGCACTCCAGGACACTCTCTAGGGTCCTGATCTCAGAGCACACTTCCTTATCTGCAACTATGAAAGGGAAGAAACTGCTGCTCAGGCCATCATCTTCCACCTAGATAACAAAGAGTAATAATACCTTTAGAAAGTGGGTGAAATTTACATTTTATTAGGACGGAAAAGTACAGCCAAGATTGGACTACAATTGCACCAGCTAACATGAATAGACCTGGCTTCGATCTCCACACTTTCACTTGTAACAATAAAGATCACATGATAGTGTGCGTCAACTAATGTGAAGCCAAAAGATTTATTGTTCTTTGGCTTTGGACTACGGTGCATGAAATAGAAACAGCTCAGCTAAAAAGTGTGCAAAGCTTATTCATGACACATTACAATAGGGGAAAGAGTGGTACATCTGACCGCCCCATACCCCACCCTCGGCGGGACGGTGGTAATGGTTCAAGATTCAATAAGATATGAAAATCCTATGATAGAACCCAATTGTATCAATCCGGGATAAAGGGGGGAGTGGCAGCAACAAATTGACCAGTTGTCACCCTCTTTTCATTATTAACTTGTACGCAAGAGATCCTGCACCTCTCTTCCAACAATATTATTTTGCTCAAAGCAATAATGACTTCCAAGATTCACCATAGTGGAGAAAGCCTGAGAGTAGAGAATAAAGACAAGGCCCACATGAACAGAATTCAGAACCAAATTGCCACGAACAAACAACAACAACAAAGGAAGCAAAGGCCTCTACCAAATCTGAAGTACAACTCTATAGTGACCATTTTTGAGACTTCTAGAAGATTAACTAAATTTCTTGCAACAAGATATACTTTGTCAATGTTTTACTTTGATAAAACTCATAACCCCTTTGTTCTGACAACCAAAAATCCTTACTATACAAAATGGAGAGCAATGGAAGGCCAAAACACTTGACGATCTGGAGCTTAATACACCCAAAAGAGCGAGGCACAAAACATCAAACAAAGACACCGATAAGAGCCGAAGCTTGAAGTCACCCATAACGGACGCTAGATGAGCCAATGCCCAAAACACACATCAGTAACTACAAACTTATGACTGATAGAAACCAAATTTAAGCTCCATAGACATAAAAGCATGCAAAGCAATCTTGGAGCACAAGCTGTTTTTGACAAATAAGAAAGTACCATTGTTGCATAGGGGGAACCCAAAAATAAAGAAAAACGAACAGTACATTCAGAACCCTAACTTGAAAAGCAAATACTACCTCAATAAATCCTCTTCCAACAACATCGGGAATAGAGCACGACAAATTGACATGCTCAATTTCACCATCAGACTCACTGTCACCATCCTCCTCTGATTCCGGAGATGTTTCTTGATCAAGGTATTTCCCTTCTAACGCACAGAGTAATCTGGAAAGAGGGGTGTACAAGGAGAGATCTGGCACTTCAGTTTGATACCTTGAAGCAGCAAATAGCCACAACAAATGCTTGATAACAGCAATGCGTACCTTGTTGTGGATCGAGAGAGGTTGGAAACTCTAACTTGAAAGCAAGCTTTTTCAGCAATAGAAACTGCTACTGGTGTGACACTCACAATTCTACTGCAGTCAGTATTTGGGAGAGATAATGATTTATTCAGGACAGACTGACCTGCAAGATTCATGCCAGAATGGGAAAAAAAGAATCAAAAAACCATTAAAGGAAACTACTTATAAGCAGAAAAGGGCAAGCGCTACCTAACAACTTACCATTGTAGCAAAATTCTACGTGATTCTGAACCCGAGCATACACCCACCCAGTATTCCAGAAAGCATCATAGGATATATCAAAGAGTCGAGTTAAGCTGGATGAAAGATCAGTGCAGAGCTGTACAGCAGTCAAATCGAAAATGTTATCATTGTCCAACGAATGAGACATTCTGCATTAAATGATTTAACAAAGAAAGCATACCTCTTCCCACGAGGAATCCGCCAACCGAAGATAGATTGTTAGGATTATACAACCAGGTCTGATGTAGCTCTCAATCTCAGTAGGACTATGAGCAAGCCAGTCAAGAATCTAGATATTGCAAAATTCAAATTAAAGCATCTTCTCTGAAACAATCAAAAAATAAAGCTAAAGTTTCATCTCAAAGTCCACATTACCTGGCCACGCAGAACCATAGGGAACTCACTTGGTTCTTTGCCAAACAGCTTGAAAACAATGCGATCAGTGCGACTCTGTAAAAGCAAGACAAAGATACATGTGTTCCATATTAGTTCCTGAGATACTAGTTCAGGAAAAAGAGATGCTTCATTATGAGAATGCACTAGTCACAAAACAAAACCGGAAACCTAACAAGCGGACAACATAGAACCAATTTGCTAGTCTGATAGGACTAGGCTCACAAAAGTCCAAGTACTGAATAACAACCTGAGCTTCTCCACTGGAGCTAGAAGGTGACTGGGCAGAAGCTGAATCAGAGTTGCCGGTACTAGTCTGTGGTGGACTTGATTGATGTGAATCTTGCCGTGCCCATGATCGGAAATCAGGAGAACATGTAGCGAAATTTCCATTGACAGGTGATCTTTCCAAATCTTCGGTTCCATCATCTGAATCAACATATACGTCATTCAAATCAAAATTGTTTGATTTCATCCGCCCTGCAGTGCTCTCAGAGTAAGTTGGTGGACTATCTTTCATTGGAAACATGATTCCTGGTTTTTGTGAGGCGGTGGCCTGCAATTCCCCACCCCTGCTTTCAACTCCATGCACTCCCCTCCTCGGAATCTCTGAATCAGAGAGCGGAAGATGCTGGTCAAAAACTCTTGAAGGATTTTGATGATCATTTGACATAAGAGATGATATCTTTTCTGAATGACCATTAGGCATACCACCATTTAGCAACTTTTGTGACTCATGCAGCAGCCCAGTTATGTCCTTTCCCGCATGCATACCAGAAGGGTTAGCAAGGCTTCTCAACAGCTGAGCAACAAGATCTTGATCTGCATTCGGGTCTGGTCTGCTGTTAGCTGCAATGGTTAAAATCAAAATGTAACATAGAGCACAAACATAAAAGGATAAGTAACACTATATAACTGAAAACATCATTAAGCACAACATATGTTAACACATCAGGACATAAAACCTGCACTCTTGCTTAGCGCAAACACTCAATGCTATCGTAACAAGAAAATTAAGAGAGGAAGTCCCCTTTTTTTGCTAAAGACATAAGACATTACTCTCTGCTACACCAGCATCAAAATGCCACATAGTACCATAATTGTTTCAAGATTAAAGTTTCATTTGCTGATTTGCTCACATATTGGATTTTCTTTAGCAAAGGTGATTTGTCAATGCTATTTTTCATATACCCAACTCTAGGAAAGTCCTGAATCATTTGAAAACTGAAACCAAACAACAATGTTTTTCCCCCCTAGCACTAGACACGCAACCATGAAGTATGCTTCCTAAACTTCAGCTATCACAATAAGCATGGACAATTTGTGAATGCATCATATATCTCAAAGCCATTTTTGACGTATGATATGATCAATTACAGCCAAAGGTTAAAAGCTAAAGTGGGGGCTTCATCTAAGACATGACTTACCATGCATGTTTGAGAGTATCCTCAGCAAGCTGATTAAGAGAACACTATTAGTCTGATCATCGTTCATCAAACTTCCTTGAACAGTAGAATCAGGTTGTGTTTTCCTCCGTCGCTTGTTATGTCCAGCTAAGCGTCTGCGACAGCTCCGCTTCCCTTCATCGAATTCCTGAAGAAGGTGAAACCTGCCCAAGAGAATTTCCCAATCAGTACGGAAACAAACGAAAAAAAATGAGGAAGAAAACGCCACAACCCGTTACAAAAACTGACCTACTGCACTGCTGACAAAACCGCTGCATGACATTGCCAACCAGGGCTTTAGTGGCTTTAGAATGCATCTCACACACCTTATGTCGCCTGTGATAGTCCTTCGCCTTACTGAGATCAGCCCCACAATCCTCGACCTGGCAAGCAGCACGACTTGAAGAACCTCCCGCCAACTTAGTCTTCTTGCCGCTAGTGCCCGGGTAACCTTCACCACCCCCACCAAGCTTTAAAGCCAGGGACGAACCAGCTTCATCTAAGCTGTTCTCTTCAACAACAATGACTCTCCTTTTCCTCTCCGTTTCTCTCCCTCCATTGTCAACAACCCCAAAGTGGACATCATCAGAGCACGACGACGAGCTGTTTGAGGAGTTTCCAGTTACCGGAATAAACTGCTGGCCTCGGAAATCGGAAGGGATCGAATGCGCATCTCTAGGGGTGGCAATAAATAGGTCCCCATCCCATCCCCAATCATTCAAATCCCACTCGACACCCCTCTTCCCCACGGCCCTAAACTCAGTAGGCCTTATGGCATGACGGAACCGATGAGCTTGCTCCATTTTAACTAAATCACACTCTCTAAACAATACCCAGATATTAAAACTTGCATATATATTGGTAATTCACTGAACGGCTCATCCAATAATCACAACTTCCCAGAACCACAAATCAAAACTACAAAAACAGATCAAAACTCCAATCTTTCCTTCTTTCTGTTTTCTTTTTTCGAAAGGGTTCAGCTAACCAGCCTCAGTTCTGGCCCAGAAAGTCCAGAAACAGTACAGCCAGGCATCCATGGTGTTAATAAATAGCTACCCACATGCCAAATCAGCACCAATTACGGAAGCGGAAACCACACCCACCTTTAAAATTAAGCAAAAACAAACACGTACCCAAAACAAAAAAAAAATCACTTAGAACTTACCCTTGATTCAAAACAAATGCAGTCTTTTTGCGGGGTACCAGTTCAAGTAATCAGCTCAAAACAAACAAATTGAAGATGGAAGAGAGATCGTACAGGAAATAATGAAAGGAAATGAAAAGTCGGCAATTAAAAGGAGAGAGAAAAATGAGAGAGAGAGAGAGAGGGTTGGGGAAAAAAGAGGGGTGGGTGGTGGTATTTTAGCTCTCTTTATTTCTTAGTAGTAAGTAAATGCGAGTAATAGTAGCAGCAAGTAATTTACATTACAGTAACCCAAAAGTACAAGCATTAATTAAGACCCCCATCAATTTAGAGAGAGAGGGGAATGTGAGAGGAGGGGGGATGGGGTGTGTGCGCGGGTCCCACTAGCACACTGCGTGTCTCTCGCACCTTACGATTCCCACTCCCACCACCACCCTCTCTCTGTCTTTTCTTTTCTTTTCTTTTCCATTTCAAAAGATAAAACGTTCAACTTTGCCGTTATTTTGACGTACTCGTACCATGTTCTATTAAATCAATTGAAAATACTGTTTGTTTTTTTTTTTTTTTTTTTTTTTTGTAAAGGGAGGCACGAAGATCTTGATGAATCGAGCCCCCGACCTCTAAGTCAAGAGGTGTGCTCTCTATCACTTGAGCATCACTCTTTTCTCACTGATTTCTTATGTTGAGCAACCTTTTTTTTTTTTTCTTTTTTTGTTGGAAGGGACTGATGTCTAATGTTTGGCATTATCATGCGCTAGTGATAGCAAGTATTTTCATCGAAAAACTCAAATGCTCTAGTGGAGGATTGAACTTGGAACTCAAGGTCACTAAGTACCAATTATTACCATTAGACCAAGTCTTGCTTGGTCGCAGCAAAGTGGTGTTACATTAGGTTTACATCTAGTATTTTCTTTTAAGGAAGTTCTATTGAGTATCCTTGTAGTTTTAAAAGTTTTAATATTGAGCTAGTTTATTAGTTTTCAGCTTGCTTAAATATTTCAACTTCAGTTTTACCTAGTTAATTTTTGTCTTAGCAACCAAATAAGGTTTTTTTTTTTTTTCAGTTGAAGAAATTGAGAAGTCATCTCCTTAAGATTTTTAATTTTAGCTTGGTTTCATCTAGTAACTAGCTTCTTTTGATATTCTACCCCTCATTCTCAATTGCTTTCTACTACTCATTTAATATATCAGCTTCAATTCTAGCTAGTGTATCCAAACATATCCTAAATTTGTGGATGATCAGAGA
>ONZA01004502.1:1398-14036 GCA_900322205.1 Kewa caespitosa
CTATGGGATAATTGTTGTCTGTACAGAGAGTGTTGGCGATGAAAATGAATAAATAGTAGATGCTTCTTACATATTTGCATAATTGATTCTGTCAAGAAATCTCAGTGTTTCGTTTAAATGGCTAGAGATAATGAAAGTTAAGAAAGTAAATGTATAGATTTGTGTACATATTATTGTTGTTCCAAATAATTAAAACACCCGTAATGGAAATTGAAATACAAGTTTTTGTCCAAGAATTTACTTAATGTGAAGTAAAGAGCCCCTATTAGGATCAAATTTACTTGTGTACACTAAGTGCATCACATACATTAACTTTATTTATTTATTTATTTATTTTTTTTTTATTTTTTTTTTTTACTTTATTTTAAGAANNTGATTTTTAAAAAGAGTGATTTTTGTCCCTACAAATCCTCCATAAAAAATATACCTCCATACTAGGAAAAAAATGCTTGGACTTTATGCATTTTTATTATTTTTTTTGGGTTTATAGGAGCCATAAAGAACAGTACAATAATTTACATTGAAAAGGGGGAATCAAACTTGTAATCTATTGTAGAGTGTAGACATAACCTCAGTTTCAACCACAGGTCAAGACCTCTAGTTAATGCATATTGTACATCTAGTGTATTTAAGAATTCGTATGCAATGAAACAAAATTTGATAATGAGAAGAAATTTTTTTGTTAAGGGGATATTGGTTAGTGTTAAGGAGGCCCACAATGAAATATTTGAGAGAGAAAACTATTTCCTCCATCCCACTTTACGTTTTTCCTTTTGGGTCGTTCCAAATTTATCTTAACGTTTTCTATTTTGACCAATAAAAAGTTGTACATTTTCTATATTTACCCTTTTTATATCTTATCACAATTATCTCTCTCCTCTACACTTTTGCCCACCTTCTCTATCCACTAAATTTAGGGGCATAGTTGGAACTCTTGAACTACAAAAAATTTTCTTAATCTTCTTGCCCAAAAGAAACGTCAAGATAAATATGGGACAAAGGAAGTAATTGATTTTAGTTTAGAATCCCATTGAACTTGTGTGTTAGTGTGGTTCAATTCATTTGTGGCGTACACAATTTAATTTAGTTTAATTTTTATTAGTTTAGGTCTTGTTCGGGATCGTTGCCAGTTTTTTTATTTTTGTCGTTCAATTTTTTTTAAATTTAATTCAAAAGTCAAAATAAATCATCATTTATAGTTAAGACCAACTTAATTTTCAAAACTGACAACTAAAAAAATGAAAACCACTTTTTGAGGTTTCTTGAAAATGGTTGCAAGTTTTTTTCAAAAAAAAAAAAAAACTGAAAACTTACAACTGACAATGACGCCAAACAAGGCCTCATGTTTCACAATTTTACTTAATATTTTACCATTTAACTACTATCATTTTCAGTTAATTTCAGTTTAGTTGAATTTTTTCTAGTTCAGTTTAGTTTAGTTGTTTTCATTTGACTACCTAGGAACTGAGCACACATATCCTTTTCATGCGGCCCGTGAAAATTTAAAAATTTATCAGTTAGCGAACCTCTTTGCAGTCGTGACTTAGATTAGTTGTTAGAAAAACTTTGATTTATGTATCAGTCTCGTTATGAAATGTGCACAATGAGCATTGTCATGGCGACTTTCTGGTCGCTCTTGCATTCATCAATCATGGTGAATTCCTTTGAAAACCTTTGCCTAAGATCATACATACGTTCTACCACCTAACATGTAAGCACAATTTCCGTCTTTTTTTCAAAAATTCAAATGTTCTTTAACTTCAATATCACATCTGTAACAAACTATTTGCTCTTGCATTGCATTGATTACTTTGTAAGTTATAACACATGTTAGATTTTCATGCTCAATAACTTGGAACTCAAATTCAGGAACTTGGGTATTCTGAGTTTTAAGATTGTCAATTAGTTGGTATTACAGTTGCTTGTTGTGTTCTCAGTTAGAGGTACCATTACACCCTGGTAATGTTATAGTTTCATGAAAATGATGATAATATTCAATACCCAGTTCAGATTATGTGATCAAGTTGCAATCTTTATTCATAACAACAAAAAAAAGTTGCAATCTTTAACGACCCACATTGTGATTTTTAATTTAATTGGGTGCAGGGAACTCCTGTTAACATAATAGTAGGGTCCCATGTCTGGGTTGAAGACCCAGGCTTAGCTTGGATTGATGGGCAAGTGTTGAAGATTACTGGACAGGATGCTGAGATTGAATCCTCAAATGGGAAGAAGGTATGATCACTGCTTATAAAAATTACAAGGGCCAAATTGCATGTTAACTTTAATTTTGGGACATGATTTGATTACTTCTCCAATATTTGAATGTCATTGATGATTATTTGACATAGGTTAGATGTGATTAGGCACGTCTCATCGATGTGGAAACTTGACCCTAACCTAACCCGAAATTTAGGGTTGTGAATAAAGGTTTTAAAACCCAAGGGTGACTCGAACCTGACCCGAAATGTAGTAAAAAGGTTGAATTTTTAGCATGACTGATTAGAAAACATAATATGTAAAGCAATTAGCTGGAGGTGAAGCTTCCAATAACTGACATGCAGAGTGATACAGATATCAATAGATATCTCGTCTCGTATGAAGAAATATCTACTAGTATATATTTCGTTCGTATTCAAAAGATCAATTTCCAGTTATGTAATTATCGGCTTATACTTTTCTTCATAATATATATACGTATTCATTGTCACTGAATTGATTCTTATGCCTACTTGAAGTTAAATGATCATCATATGATTTGACGAACATTCATCTGTAGTAACTGTTAATGAGCGGACAACCTGAACTAAAAGGCACCTTCAAGCCACTGAATTGACCCGGACTCGAAAGTTTAGGGCTAGGGTCAAGCACTTTTCAACCTGAACCTGTTACATACGTGTGAATGACCCAAACCCTAAGGTTGACAGACCTGACCAACCCAGTTTACTATTATAGATATTATACAATGGTTGACCTTTTTTGCATGCACTTTGTGTAGTTCATCCGAAGGAATTTCAGTTCCATGCCTTAGAGATACAGTATTTACTAGATGGGGATCAATTTTACTTTTCTAATGTTGTATCTGGATTCTGTATAGATTGTCGCAAAATTGTCGAAACTGCATCCCAAGGATATGGAAGCTCCTCCAGCTGGGGTTGATGACATGACCAAGTTATCTTACTTACATGAACCAGGAGTTCTGCGGAATCTCAGCACTAGATATGAGCTCAATGAGATCTATGTATGTATCAAAAAAATAGCAGAAAAGATTAATAGCAAATAGTTATGGAAGATGCAAATAATGTTTTTGCAATGTTTGCTAACATGACAGACTTATACCGGAAATATATTGATTGCCATCAACCCGTTTCAAAGGCTGCCTCATCTCTATGATGCTCACATGATGACCCAATACAAGGGAGCACCTTTGGGAGAGCTCAGCCCTCATGTTTTTGCAGTTGCTGATGTTGCCTACAGGTTTGTCCCCTTTCCTCTTTTGGTTCAAAAAGCCGACAATTTCTGATTTATGTAAAAATCTTATATGAGTCGATCAACTACAGAGCTATGATCAATGAGGGCAAGAGTAACTCAATTCTTGTGAGTGGTGAAAGTGGAGCTGGTAAAACCGAGACCACAAAGATGCTTATGCGGTACCTTGCCTTTTTAGGGGGGCGCTCTTCCACAGAAGGACGCACGGTTGAGCAACAAGTTCTTGAGGTATGATCAGAGTTCAAATGGCACACCTATAAATGTAACATTTTAATTTTCTTGTATGAAAATGTTTGTCATGTTTGAGCCTGTTTGTGCTAACTGATTGAACTGCAGTCAAATCCAGTTCTTGAAGCATTTGGAAATGCTAAAACAGTCAGAAATAACAATTCCAGGTCAAGCATTTATCCTCCTGTTGTGATTAAAATAATGTACCAATGTCAATTTCGGAAGAAAATAATGTACCAGACTTCAAGTGCTAAAGATCCATGTATTCTTCTTTTCTATCCACTCCCTCCCCCCTTTATTGTGAGAAAGCTAATTATCAATATTGAAACTGCAGTCGCTTTGG
Source organism: Kewa caespitosa (assembly GCA_900322205.1). Taxonomy (NCBI): domain Eukaryota; kingdom Viridiplantae; phylum Streptophyta; class Magnoliopsida; order Caryophyllales; family Kewaceae; genus Kewa; species Kewa caespitosa. The sequence goes on from ONZA01004502.1 coordinate 5,459, forward strand.
TAAATTTGTTGAGATTCAGTTTGACAAGCGTGGAAGAATATCTGGGGCGGCTATTAGAACGTACCTTTTAGAAAGATCTCGTGTTTGCCAAATTGGGGATCCTGAGCGTAATTACCACTGCTTTTATCTGCTTTGTGCAGCTCCACAGGAGGTACATACATTATTACGTCATGTACAGTTACTAGCTAAAGACATTTATGATGTGTTCTTTTGCATGTCAATGCTGTTAATATGCGGATTTTCCAGGAAATTGAGAGATATAAGCTAGGACATCCCAAAACATTCCACTATCTGAATCAGTCAAAGTGCTATGATCTGGTTGGCGTGAGCGATGCACATGACTACCTAGCCACCAGGCGAGCTATGGATATTGTTGGGATCAGTGATAAGGAGCAGGTATATCCGATAGAACTACTCTATGTTGTGCATTGACTTATGCTTTTTTCTTTTATGCTCCTTCAGTTTTTCTTTCTTTTCTTCTTTCCTACAGGAAGCAATATTTAGGGTTGTTGCTTCGATTCTTCATCTTGGTAACGTTGATTTTACCAAGGGGGAGGAGATAGATTCATCAGTTATAAAAGATGATAAGTCAAAGTTCCATCTGAAAACAGTCTCAGAACTTCTCATGTATGAACCATCGATGCTTATACAATATACCGACAAATTAACGCATCATTTCTGAGAAAGCAGTAATTATTTGTATATAATTGTATCAGGTGTGATATTCAGGACTTGGAGGATGCATTGTTGAAGCGTGTAATGATTACACCCGAAGAAGTTATTAAGAGAAGTCTTGACCCTCTTAATGCAGCAGTTAGCAGGGATGGTTTAGCTAAGACTATGTATTCTCGACTTTTTGACTGGTAATATGGCTACTATTATGAAGATAGTTCTACTTGTTAGCCACCCGGATGTATCTTTTATGCATTTAATTTGGAATGTCATTCGTAGTTAGTCATGTTAAGCCTATCTGTCTTTCGCTTGCAGGTTGGTTGATAAGATAAATGTGTCTATTGGACAGGATCCAAACTCAAAGTCTCTGATTGGTGTCCTTGATATTTATGGCTTTGAAAGTTTTAAGCACAACAGGTAATTAAGTTTGAAACAGAGAAACAAATCAGAGGGATGCATTTTTTAAATCATTTTATTTTTCTTAACTACTCGTGTAATTTGGGGCATCATATGCAGTTTTGAGCAGTTTTGCATTAATTTCACTAATGAAAAGCTACAGCAACATTTCAACCAGGTGAGCTCACTAATGTCAAATCCTTGAACTTTCAACTCTTGCTAATCTTGCGAAGGTTGATCAAGCTTTGTGGGTATTTGCAGCATGTCTTCAAGATGGAACAGGAGGAATATACTAAAGAACAGATCGATTGGAGCTACATTGAGTTTGTTGACAATCAGGATGTTCTTGATCTTATAGAAAAGGTTCCTCAGTTTTCTCACTCATCTTTCAGTAAATTCTGTACACCCAAAATTTTATCACTATCAAATCAGATGCAGTTTAAGGCAAGCCGTTAAAGAAACAACCTTAGAGTTCTTTCTTTCCCCTTTCTTTTTTTCCAGAAACCTGGCGGGATTATAGCTCTTCTGGACGAGGCTTGGTAAGAAATTCCTTGACTGCATACAAGACAAACTTGTGCAAAATTCATCTTTACGCATATTCTTCTCCCCCCCATGGGGCATGGATCGTTTACACTTCATATGCCCCGAGGAGTTGTAATTTTTTTTATAGAAATGCTACATGTCTCAAGTTAAGACAGATCTTTTGTCTCAACTAACTTATCGCGGAAATACCAAGAATTAATACAAAATAACTATAATTGTAAGTACCATACAATGAAACTTGGGGCGTCTTTTATTTTCTCATCTTGAGACCTGAAAAGTTATCGAAATTCTTAATAGCCGATAGCTCATTTACATCTTTGTTTGTATCATCTTATCTTCAGCATGTTCCCCAAGTCCACACCTGAGACATTTGCTTCAAAGCTTTTTCAGACCTACAAATCTCACAAGCGCTTGGTCAAGCCCAAACTGTCACGCACAGACTTCATCATCTCTCACTATGCCGGGGAGGTATAATTGATTCTGTGGATTTCGACTACTTGCTTTTCTGTTAATTGGTGCATTGTATTGCTACTTAATTATAATTTACCTTTTTTTACTCACTCAGGTGCTATATCAGTCAGACCAATTCTTGGACAAGAACAAGGACTATGTGGTGCCTGAACATCAAGACTTGTTAACTTCATCCAAGTGTCCATTTGTAGCAGGTCTTTTCCCATCAATGCCTGAAGAGACGACAAAATCCTCAAACAAATCTTCCAAGTTTTCTTCCATTGGTTCCCGTTTTAAGGTAAGTTTCATGGGCTTCTGACCTCCAATGTTCCGTCTTCTTCTTCTATTCTTTTCTTTCTTTTCCTGTCTATCGAACAAGTTTTATAACTGACAGTAGTTTTATTGTTTGTTGGATGTAGTTACAACTGCAACAACTGATGGAGACGCTGAACTCAACAGAACCTCACTACATAAGATGTATAAAGCCAAATAATCTTCTAAAACCTGCAGTCTTCGAGAATGTGAACATCTTGCAGCAACTGCGTTGTGGTGTGAGTGCAATTTATTACCTTATTGGAAACACTAGTGATTGAGTAATTTATCCAAGTTTTTCTTCATCAGAATTTAATTTCTTGTTAGTTATTGTTTTTTTATTTTTATTTTTCATTTTCTGACATTTCAACTTCTGCATGCTCATGTAGGGTGTCTTGGAGGCAATCAGAATTAGTTGTGCTGGCTACCCTACTCGTCGCCCTTTCTTTGAGTTCATAAACAGATTTGGAATCCTTGCCCCAGAGGTCATCGAAGGGAAGTACGTCTCTTCATTTTTTTCCTCAGCACTTAAGTACAGTTTAGCCTTCTTCATTGATGTATTTTTGTCTTCTCCCGCCCATTGTTTTTCTCTCCTACTTCTTTCCTCCCCCACTCCCTTTTCTTAATGTTGATTGCTGCGTTCATCGGCAGCCATGATGAGAAGGTTGCATGTGAAAAAATACTGGAAAAGAAAGGGCTCATGGGATACCAGGTACTTTTCAGCTTTTATCTTTGTGGAAGTAGTTACTAAAAGTAGTAGTAAAAGGAAAAGGTGTTGGTACTTGGTTGGATTTTCTTATCAGCTCTTTAGCTGCTGTTACTTATTAGAGTACATTGCTCAGTTTTGAGCCTCTCAGCTTTCACCAAAGATCCCATGTTTCCTTGTCTGTTCTTGCTAGTGAAGACAATTCATGCTGAAACTGTTCTTTGCAGATAGGCAAAACAAAGGTGTTCCTAAGAGCTGGTCAGATGGCAGAGCTAGATGCCCGCAGAGCTGAAGTGCTTAGTGGTGCGGCCAAAATTATTCAGCGTCGTGTTCGAACTCACTATGCTCGCAAACACTTTATTGCATTACGCGAAGCAGCGATATGTTTACAGTCTTCATTGAGACGTAAGAATTTCATATTATCATAATTCGTCTCTTAATCGAATCTACTTCCACAATTATTTAGTTTCATTATCTGATACAATGTGTATTTTCCTGTGGGGTTTTTAGATAGCCTGGCCTGCAAAAAGTTTGAGATGATGAGAAGAGAAGCAGCAGCTATAAGAATTCAGAAGCATGCACGTAAACACCGAGCACGGAAGAAGTACAACAAACTCCGTGTCTCAGTACTTGCATTGCAAATGAGTTTAAGGTCAATGGCTGCTCGCAAAGAGTACCGGTTTAGGCGGCGAACTAACGCTGCAACTGTTATTCAGGTTGGATTCCTGACATTTTTTACTCTGATCAAAAGACCCTCCAACCCCCCCCCCCCAGAAAAATGATAGCACTTTTCTTGGAGATTAATTATAGTTCTCTAACTCGAACATTATTGTATTTGGCGCAGAGCCAATGGCGTTGCCATAGAGCTTCATCATACTACAAGAAGCTCCGGAAAGCATCCATAGTTGCACAGTGCAGATGGAGGGGAAGGTTAGCGAGGAGAGAACTAAGGCAGCTCAAGATGGTTAGTTTCGATGTGATTCATTCCCAGTTATGATTATATTTATGATGTTTTCTGTCAGTGCTTTGGAATGTTGAAGACTGTTTTTATGTTATGGGTTTTGGTGTTTATTTCTTTTTTATTTCTTTTTTTTTTTATCTTTTTGTTTTTAAATATCCATTTAACAATGAAGGCCAGGTGGAATTTTAGTTTGAATGTGGAAGCAAACGTGACTAAACCAAGTATTACCTCACAAGGGGTGGGCGATAACATGGACTTGAAATATAACTTGACCGAGAACGGGGTCTTGTCTCACTTATGTCTTTTAATGTCAAATGGACCATCTTTCGATGAAGTTACAGAGGCTCATATATATTTATTTTCCTTACTTTTGATCCTGATTGTTAAAATCTCAATCACTTGTAAAAATTACCATTCTCCAGGCTGCGCGAGAAACAGGAGCCCTTAAAGAAGCAAAGGACAAGCTCGAAAAGCAAGTGGAGGACCTGACATTGCGTTTGCAGCTGGAGAAACGGTTGCGGGTAATTGACATTTACCAATTTGCCATCATAATTCTAGCTACATGAGTTTCAAACAAATTATATTACAGTTAACATGCAAGTAAGTATGTACTTTAACAATTAGCTGATAAAAAGTTGTGGTACTTTTTGTGCAGACTGACTTAGAGGAAGCAAAAGTCCAGGAAATAGCAAAACTGCAAAATACCCTACAGGCTATGCAGAGCAAAATAGATGAGATAAATTCTCTGCTCGAGAAGGAACGCGAAGCTTCCAAAAAGGCCGTGGAAGAAGCACCTCCTGTGATCAAAGAAACTCAAGTTATTGTTGAAGATACTGAAAAGATAAACTCTTTGGAAGCACAAGTGGAAAGTTTCAAAGTGTGTGTTATTTCTGCTATGAACCATTAACATTTATCAACAGGAGACTGCTTCATGACAAACAGTAACTTTACATTGCGATGTTTCCTTTTTCATTGTGAATCCTTCCTTCAGGTTAAATTTGAGACCGAGAAACAAAGAGCTGATGAATCTGATAGAAAACTTTCTGAGTCGCAAGAAATGAGTGAAGAAAGAAGAAAGAAGTTGGATGAAGCAGATAGAAAAATCGCGCAGCTTCAAGAATCGCTGAACAGGTATCTATCATGAACTCATTTGGATCATAGTTCAACACTTATTTTTACGAAGTATTTTGGAGACACGAAAGGTCATTACTTACTGGCATTTGACCTTCTCAATCAGGCTGGAAGAGAAACTTTCCAATTTGGAGTCGGAGAATCAAGTTCTTCGTCAACAGGCTGTCTCAATGGCACCCAACAAGTTTCTCTCAGGGCGCTCAAGGTCAATTCTTCAGGTAATAGCTAGAAATAATGGGTGTAAGCCACATTTTGTGATAGTTTTTAATCTCTAAAGACAAATACATCACCTTATAAAATTTCTTGTTGAAGAACCAACATATGTCATCCTATATCTGCCATCAGAGACTAGTCTTAAACAGATGGAATTAGCCCTATATGTGACTAGCAGTTGGCCCCGACAAAGATGGGTAATTTTGTCAACGCAAATGCATATGGTTGTTGGCATTGTATGGTTGGATGGGAAAACTAAATTGGTTCAACCTGCATGAGTTCTTAAAGCAATATTGGTCCGGTTTTATCAGTCCAGCCTTAAAGTATATTTGTAGTATCAGTACTCTCTAATTTTCATTTCCATTGTTGATTGCGCAGAGGGGATCAGAAAGCGGTCATTTCGTGGACACGCATTTTCGGGTACTTCTATTTTCATTTGTTTAACTTTTTTTTTTTTTCCCTAATCGTCATTTCATTATTTTGATGAGACATGATTCGCATAGTCATTCCATGAACCTTTTTGATGAGACAGGATTTGCATAGTCATTCCATGAACCACAGAGAATCTGAAGTGGAGGAGAAGCCACAAAAATCTCTTAATGAGAAACAGCAAGAGAATCAGGAACTGTTAATTAGATGCATTGCACAGCATCTGGGCTTTGCAGGAAATAGACCGATAGCCGCCTGTATAATTTACAAATGCCTCCTCCACTGGAGATCCTTTGAAGTGGAGCGCACCAGCATCTTTGACCGGATAATACAAACAATTGGCCACGCTATTGAGGTTTGCAAAATTCTGATTTAGCAAAAAACTGGAATAGTTCATCTGAAATTCTGGTTCTAAAATTCTCTCGCTTTTCCCCCTTCTTCCAGGCGCAGGATAACAATGACATCTTGGCTTATTGGCTATCGAATGCCTCAACGCTTCTGCTGCTTTTACAGCACACACTGAAAGCAAGTGGGGCAGCCGGGATGGCCCCACAACGCCGAAGGTCATCATCAGCTACCCTTTTTGGGAAGATGTCACAGGTGAAAGCAAGGAAAAAGAAAATGGCTCTTTGCATGTGCATTCTGCTTGAACTGATGATTAACATTTTTTATTGGTGCATTCACATTTTTGCCCCTCCATTATTTAGAGTTTCCGTGGATCTCCACATGGAGTTAGCCTTTCCTTCGTCAGCAATGGCATGACAGGTGGAGTGGACTCATTGCGCCAAGTTGAAGCTAAGTACCCAGCTCTGCTATTTAAGCAGCAACTTACAGCATATGTGGAAAAGATATATGGGATGATCAGAGACAATCTTAAGAAAGAGATTTCACCATTGCTTGGGTTGTGTATCCAGGTTTTGCAGTTTGTTCCTTTTGCCCTTTCACTCAAGTTATTGTCTTCTTAACTCATCTTTACTGTCTGAAGGCCACCTTTTTTAAATGTATTGTTTATTTTGGGATTGATTAGGCTCCGAGAACATCAAGAGCAAGTTTGGTAAAAGGGTCATCACGTTCAGTTGCAAACACCGCAGCACAGCAAGCGTTAATTGCTCACTGGCAAGGCATTGTTAGAAGCCTCGGCAATTTCTTGAACACATTGAAAGGAAACCATGTAAGTTTCCTCTCACCACTTTCTTAGACAGCTTCATTAAACATCATATTGACGCATATACTTTGATCATCGGGCGTTTTGAGTGTTTTTTCTTCCCAATATTTTACAGGTGCCTCCATTTTTGGTTCGCAAGGTCTTTACACAAATATTCTCGTTCATCAATGTCCAATTATTCAACAGGTATGGCTTCATTACTCATGTCGTGAATTCTGTAATTCCTGAAAAATAAAAGAAAATATGTTACTTGATATTTTTCTGCTTCTATATGCAGCCTTCTTTTACGGCGCGAATGCTGTTCATTTAGCAATGGTGAATATGTAAAGGCAGGTCTTGCAGAACTTGAACATTGGTGTCACATAGCAACTGAAGAGGTAAATGACTTCTAAAACATAAATGATTGAGGTTGGATAGTATGTTACTCTGTGTACTAATCTGAAAATGACAGTATGCTGGTTCTGCATGGGATGAACTGAAGCATATTAGGCAGGCTATCGGCTTTCTGGTAATATATATTCCCTTTATTCTGTTTCCTTTTAAAAATATACAAGACTTGGGGTGGTCATGTGATTTTCTTGCAACAACTTTCCCTTTTGTTGCTTAATTCAGGTCATACATCAGAAGCCGAAGAAATCTTTGGATGAAATAAGCCATGATCTTTGCCCTGTGAGTGAACTATTTCACGAAAGGAAAAAGAAAAAGTTTGGCTTGGATTCTTAGTTTTGAAGGGTTTTAACCGACGTCCCATATCCACTTTGTAGGTTCTCAGTATACAGCAGCTGTATCGCATCAGCACAATGTACTGGGATGACAAGTACGGTACTCATAGTGTGAATCCAGAGGTATTAATCAAGCGATACAAAAGGTCAAAAAGCTTGATGTGACACCAGGGAATAATTTATTTTAACTGACAGCTAAAATGTGATTAATGATCAGGTAATAGCTAACATGAGAGTGCTGATGACTGAGGACTCGAACAATGCAGTTAGCAATTCCTTCCTGTTGGATGACGATTCCAGGTACACGACATATTTTCCCTCATGAAATAACATGTCAATGCAACTGATTTGGATTTCTTCCCGGAGAGGGGATCAACTCAACCCGTGAAAAGAAACTTTTCGAGCATGTTTGGTCTTTACCTTTTGTAGCCCTCTCAAATACTATGAACTATGAAATCTGATAAATGTGGTTTTCAGAAACTTGAGTTTACCATAAACTGAAACTAAAATTTCATTGGTTTTTTGTTCTTCCTGTGCAGCATTCCATTTTCCGTGGATGACATATCAAAATCGATGGAGAAAATAGACATCGCGGACGTTGAACCGCCGCCACTTATCCGTGACAACTCTGGCTTCGGCTTCTTGTTGCCTCGTGCCGATTAAGTAGTGTCCTCTATAGGAAGGGAAGAAAAGAAAGAGGGTATGTAAGATTTTGATTTTGTTAATCATAGTGCTGATCCTGTAACTGTAAGTTAGCAACATTAGTAGAATGCATACTTCAAATTTTGGCAGGGTTTCATTAGATCCCTAGAATTTTATGTCATGCAAACATTGCTCATAGTCTCCACACTGTCTTCAGTTGTACAAGTAAGATGTAA
>ONZA01004521.1:703-15651 GCA_900322205.1 Kewa caespitosa
CATAGTCGTGTTTTGTAACAATTAACGCACGCCCTATATTGAAATTTACCAAAACATGTAATATAAGTATTTTGTAATGTTTTGATGTTGTTTGTTCATTTTCTTTTTCTGAAATGCATCCATGATCTAGTTAAATGATTACAAAAGTTAAAGATGAAATACTACAATATTTATTAATAATTCAACCAAATCAATTGACAAGTGTCAATGAGTTTCATTACTTGTCACAATGTGTCGCACGCACACATTACCTCAACATCATGTCCGACACCACAATGCTTATTACCATCTTTTTATTATTGGCGTGTTAAGTATTTTTATTTAAAGTGGTTTTTAATTATACCCATCACGTACAATGGGCTTAACCAATGTGCTTTACAATTCTAACTCACCTTATGCCTTCTCTTACGTGAAAACTTTGATCATGAATCAGTTATAAATGTGTGAAATATTGAATAATGCTAAACACATTATTTCACATCATACATGTCAGAAATTAAAATTGAACATCTTTCATTCAAATTAAATATTTTGATTTCAACTTTTACTTTGAGTAGTGAGAACAATTATATAAGTTTAATGACTACAAAACTTAAAGAATGAAATGCGACAACAATTCTTAACAATTCACCCAAACCCATCGACAAGTGTCAATGAGTTTCATTACTCATCACAATGCGTCGTACAACCAAATCACCTCAATAATCACATGTCAAACATCATCATGTCCGACACTAAAATGCTTATTACCATATTTTCATTATTGACAGGTTAAGTGTGTTCATTTAAAATAGTTTTTAACTATACCCATCATGTCCAACATGCGTAACCAATGTGCTTTATAGTTCTGACTAACCATATGCATTCCCTTACGTGAACAACTTTGATCATGAATCAATTATAAATGTGTGAAATATTTAATAACGCTAAACACATTATTTTACACGATACACTTCGGAAATTGAAATTGAACATCTTTCATTCAACATAAATATTTTGGTTCTAACTTCTACTTATAGTATTCCATCAAAAAAAAAAAAAAGTTACTTATAGTAGTCACAACAATTATATCAAATTCAATGACTACAAACTTGAAGAATGAAATGCGACAACAATTCTCAACAATTCACCAAAACTCATTGACAAGTGTCAATGAGTTTCATTACACATGACAATGTGTCGTACAACCAAATCACTTCAACAGTCACACGTCAAACAACATCAAGTCCGACACCACAATGCTTATTACCATCTTTTCATTATTGACGTGTTAAGTGTTTTCATTTAAAATAGTTTTTAACTATACTCATCATGTTCAATAGGCGTAACCAATGTGCTTTATAGTTCTGACTAACCATATGCATTCTCTTACGTGAACAACTTTGATCATGAATCAGTTATAAATGTGTGAAATATGTAATAACGCTAAACACATTATTTCACACAATACACGTCGAAAATTGAAATTGAACATCTTTCATTCAACTTAAATATTTTGGTTCTAACTTTTACATATAGTAGTTGCAACAATTATATCATGTTCAATGACTACAAAACTTGAAGAATGGAATGCGACATCAATTCCCAACAATTCATCCAAACCCATTGAAAAGTTTCAATAAGTTTCATTACTTGTCACAATGTGTCGTACGCCCAAATTTCTTCAATAATGAAAAGTCAAACTACATCATGTCCGACACCACTTCGCTAGTATTATCATCTTTTCATTATTGACGTGCTAAGTGTTTTCATGTAAAGTGGTTTTTAACTATACCCATTACGTGTAACTGCCATAACCAATATGCTTCACAGTTCTAACTCACCATATGCAGTCACTTCCTTTGGAAACTTTGATCACGAAACAATTATAAATCTGTGAGTTATAGAATGAAGCTAAACAAATTATTTCACACCATACATGTCAATGAAATCGAAATTGAACATCTTTTATTCCATATAAATATTTTAATTTCAATTTTTACTTTGAGTAATCACAACAATTATATGAAGTTTAATGACTACAAAACTTAAAGAATGAAATGCTACGAAAAATCTCAATAATTCAACCAAACCCATTGATAGTTGTCAATGAGTTTCATTACTACCCATTCCGTCCGACACCACAATGCTTATACCATCTATTCATTGTTGACGTGTTAAATGTCTTCATGTCACGTGGTTTTTAACTTTACCAATCACTTATGACGGGCATAACCAATGTGATTTACAGTTGTGGCTCAACATATGCATTCACTTACTTTGACAACTTTGTTCTTGAAGCAATTATACATGTGTGAATTATTGATAATGCTAAACACATTATTTAACACCAGACTGACAATGAAATTGGAATTAAACATATTTCGTTCAACTGAAATCTTTTGGTTTCAACTTTTACTTTGATTAGTCACAACAATTATATCAAGTTAATTGACTATGAAACTACAAGATGAATTGCTTCATGAATTTTCAATATTTCAACTTAACCCATTGTCAATGAGGTTTATTACTACTCAAAATGTGTCTTACGACCAAATCACCTCAACAATCACAGGTCAAATAACATCATGTCGGATACCACTTTGCTAGTATTACCATCTATTCATTATTGACGTGTTAAATGTCTTCAATTAAAGTAGTTTTGAACTCTACCCATTACGTGCAAGTGACGTAACCAATGTGATTTACAATTGTGCCTTACCATATGCATTCACTTACTTGGACAACTTTGATCATGAAGCAATTACAAATGCTTGAATTTATGATAATGTTAAACACATTATTTCATACCGTACATGTCATTGAAATTGACATTGAACATCTTTCATTCAACTTGAACATTTTTGTTTTTACTTTGGGTAGTCACAACAATTACATCAAGTTTAAAGACTACAAAACTTAAAGAATGAAATGCTACAACAATTCTCAGTAATTAAACCAAACCCATTGGCAAGAGTTAATGAGTTTCATTACTACTCACAATGTGTCTTACGATCAAATCACCTCAATAATCACAGGTCAAATGATATGTCAAACATTTTCAATTAAACATGAGTACATTCCAAACACCTCCATATACTTCTAATATGAGACTTCTACGTAAAAGTGTCATACTTTAGTGATCAAAACACTCAATTTAGAGTCTACATGCATGCTATCTGTTCCTTTTTAATAGGTGCTACTATATTCTTCACTTCATGTTCATACGATTATAATTATATTAGTATTAACATTTACCATTTTACATTAGTCATGACCGTGTTTGTTTGTTGCCATAACCACAATGACCAATTCAATGGTGTGTGCGTATTAATGTTTCATCTATAACAACCTCAGGGTTGCGCGTGGAGAAGTTGTAACTGCAAAATTTCTGAAATACTTGAATGGACCCGGTTATCTTAAACGGGCTTGTGACATTCATTACCCTAAAACAAAATTCCCTTAAAAAAAAAAAAAAACCTATACAAAATATGAAACATTTCTGGGTTTTTGGATTTGACAACGTTATGGATAATAGGATTCAAACAATAAAAAATCATGTAAATTTTTATTTTAATGACATTAAGGAACATGACTAATAAAATAACACATAATTATATAAAATCTGGGTTCATATCATTCTTTCATTCTCTAGGTACAACTACTTTATTGATACCATGAAAAACAAAGATTTGTGGATCCTAACATTCAAATAATAAGAAATTACGTTAATTATGAATTTAGTGACAAATAACAAACAATTACATAATTTCTGTGTTCAACTAATTCAAGGGGTCAATATGTTATTGTATGATTTCTAGGTTCAACTACGAAAACCAAACGAATCAACACAAACTTCATGATTTTTTTATTTCATGATTTTTTTTTGATTTTTATGAATTGACGCATGCTGTTTGATATTTGTTATTTGCTATTTTTTTATTTTGATAATTGATGTACACAAATTGATTTTTCAAAGGTAACTTATCATATGTATACATATATACATGTATGTATATGTACATACATACATACGTACATACGTACATACATACATATATGTGAAATATATATATATAGAGACACACACACACACACACATATATAAATTTTGACGAGGATAGTTCTAAAATAAATAATATATTTTGTTTCATATTTCTTTATAATTATTATACATTCCCCTCAAAAAAATTGTAATTGATAGTTACAAAAACCGTGGTCATGGTGTTGATGGCATGATGATTTGGTGGATGGTATGTATGCATGGTGGATAACATACTTTGATTTTGTTTCCTAAACGTATTGTGGCAAGTTGCCAACTTTATTTATTTATCTCCGCTAATTTCTACGGTTAAGATTAATCTTAAACATGATCAAGGGCTAGGATTAGAAGATCGTGGTGCATACGAAACGTCTATGGTGCATGCATTATAGGGTATGCATTACAGAATATTTGACCAGTAAGTGGAACGGTTTACCACCTTACCAAGTTGTACTTTGTTAACGCAATAGAATTTGAGGTAAAGTAGCAAAGTGCTGACCTACGACATATGATCGTATGAATGATTCGTACTCTTTTTATTTAACGAAAAAAAAGATATTGCAAAGGCTAATAATTCTTGTGACTTCATACTAATTTTCAAATTTAGGTTAAAGTGTTTCCTCTATGCAGTAATGGAATTCAATTGTTTATATCAAAAAATTTGATTTATACTATGAGCAAAAAACAATGGCATTTCATAAAATGATATTGTTAAGCAAAAACTTAAAAAAAGATAATGAAAGAAAGAGTAATATATGAATAATGATACATGATGACAAATAACACAAATTTAGGAAAACTTGATCTACGAGGAGCATAAGTGTCTTTCAAATCTAAAGCTAAAACTACTATATCAATTAAAAACACCCCTTCCCTTTGTTAAAACCCATTATCTACCCATTTCCCCAACCACCCTCTCCTCCTTACTCCACCATTGCCATCGTCGTCCATCAGCTCCTGTGTCGCCGCCACCGTCCCTTCTCCACCGGCGTTGTCTATGTTGGAAAAATGGCTCCTTTTGGTTATTGTTCATTTTGTTACTTTTTTGCTCTCCCACATATTTAGAGGATGTAGGAAATGTTTATAAAGCTTCTTGTTGAGCTTTATAGATTGGGCCTTCGGGGCACCCACTTTTGTGAAAGGAGAGAGGACCTACCTCTAGCCCATTAAACACACATGCGAACGTGTGCCGCCGCCCACCCTCCCCGGCCAGCCTTGGGCCTGGGCCTGGGCTTGGGCTTAGGTGCGGGTGTGAGTGTTGGTTGGTGGGCCCTATATTTTTGGGCCGAGCCCAATTGAACCTTTGACCGTTGACTGGACCGTTAAAATTTGACCATGCAAATTCATTATTTGATTGGGTCAGTTAGCTTCTTTAATGGCCCATATATTATTGGCTTGATTTCAGCCTAAAATAAATCCGTTGTAACAGCTAATTTTTGGGCTGTTAAATACCCAGCCTTTTCCTTCATTCTGATAATCCAAAAATCTCATACACTCTCTCTACTGTTCTTTATATTTTTTGGGTAGCTGTTCTCAACGATCTCCATCTCCTTACCCTCGAGTGCACAATTGTAAGGAGCGTTGTGTTAATCTTGGGGAGCAACCGGCCTAGTGGATTGTACCATAGTTGAGCCGTAATTACTTTCAAGGGAGTGGTCACCTACCACGGCACAACAACTTCTGTTCATTCTTGAAAGCCATTGATATCACCTATGTTCTTACAATTTGAAAGCAATTAAAATTATCAATAGCTTTAGTCACTGTACCGTTCAAGGCCACCCTCCCTTACTTGTCCAGACATGAGCCACTCGACAGGAAAAACTTCAAACATTGGTCCCAAAAACTGCTGATCTTTATTTGAGGCTCTTGATGTCGACTATGTTCTATTCAATGTTCCATCAACGGTTCTAGAGGCTGACCCTTCTGCCTCTTAAGTCGATGTCACTGCTGCTGCCATCGCCAACAAACCAAAGATTGATGCTACAAATAACTTTGAGAAGGATAACAAAACCTTTTGGGGCCATCTTCTGACCCACATGTCAAACATCCTTTTCGACTTGTTCATCCCGACCAAATGTGCCAAAAGTTTTTGGGAGACCATGGTGAGGAAGTATGGTGCTGATGATGATGGAAAGAAGAGGTACATTGTCAGCAATTGGTTACGGTTCCAGATGATCGATGACAAACTCGTCATGGACCAGGTTCACTAGTATGAGAACATGGTCGTTGACATTTTGAACGAGGGCATGAATATGTGTGAGGTCTTTCAAGCCAACGTTCTGCTAGAGAAATTCTCATCTTCCTTGAGTGACTACCACAACCAATTGAAGCACAAGAAGTGGGATTTCTCCCTCCAAGAGCTTGTCAGCCACATGCAAACCGAGGAGGCCAATCGTCTCAAGGACAAACTTGAGATACTTTCTTTAAATAATACTAACGCTAATCTGGTTGAATCTGTTGTTAAAGTTGCTGACAATAACAGGTTCAAAGCAAAGGGAAAGGGCGGTAAATTGAACAAGCGGAATCGGTTCACCAAGCCAAATAACAAAATTTAGAAGTCTAAAGGCGTGTGCTTTGTTTGCAGGAAGCTGGGCCACAAGGCCTTCCAGTGCAACCAACGCCAAGGAGGTGCCCATAAACCGAACCCAAAGGCTGCCCCACAAGCAAACTTGACAGAAGATGCTGACATCATTACTGAAATCGTGGTCCAGGCGAATCTGCTTGCCAACAAAGTTGATTGGGTGCTAGACACTGGAGTTTCAAGGCATCTTTGCGCCAACAAAGATCTCTTCCATGAGTACGAGGATGCTGTTGATGGCAAGTTCATGTATATGGGCAACTCAAGCACCGCTAGAATCCTTTGCAAAGGGAAGGTCCTTCTGAAACTTACCTTTGGAAAAAACTTTAGCTTTGTTCAATGTGTTGTATGTACCCTTGCTGCGTAGAAATCTAGTTTTTGGTTCACTTTTGAACAAAGCAGGACTTAAGATTATTTTTGAGTCAAAGAAAAGTAGTTATTTCTCGTAGTGGGGACTTTGTGGGCAAAGGGTACTTAGCAGCGAGTCTATTTGTATTCAAAATGTCAAAAATGAAATAATGAAAGGAAGAGTTTCTGGTTGTGCTTATATCTTGGAGTCAATAGACCTTTTGTAGGTTGAGACATGTCAATGTAGCCTCATTTAAGAGACTTAAAAATTCCAAACTTTTACCTTCTTTGGACACTAGTGAATTCCCAAAGAGTGAAGTTTGTGTTGAGGCTAAATACACCAAGAAACTTTCAAACAAGTAAAACATAGGGAAACTGTTTTACTTGGGGTAATTCATTCAGATCTAGCTGAATTTAAGAACACAATGAGTAAGTGAGGTAAGAAATATTATGTGACCTTTGTGGATTACTACTCTAGGTACACTATAGTTTACCTCCTTACGTCTAAAGATGAGGCTGAAGGAATGTTCTTAAAATATAAATCTGAGGTTGTAAACCAGTAGGACCGTAAGATTAAAAGACTTAGGTCAGACCGAGGTGGAGAATATAACACCAATTTCCTTAAGGATGTTTGTGAAATAAATGGGATAATTCACGAACTTAGTGCACCTTTTACTCCGCAATCAAATGGGGTTGCTGAGAGGAAAAACCAAACTGTTAAGGAAATGACGAATGCTATGTTGTTGAGTTTGGGACTTGCAGAAAATATGTGGGGAGAAGCTGTATTGTCAGCGTGCTATGTACTCAATAGAGTTCCTCATAAGAAGCTAGATGTGACACCCTATGAGTTATGGAAGAATTATGCCCCTAATTTAAAATTTTTGAAAGTGTGGGAGTGTTTAGCTAAGGTTGGTCTACACGAGTTTAAAGATCCAACATCGGTGCTAAGAATTATGATATTGTGTTTATTGGTTATGCTCAAAAGAGTGTTGCTTATAGATTTATGTCTTTGAGTGATTCTTCAATTTCTGAATCTAGAGATATTGAATTCTTTGAGCATGTATTTCCTTTGAAAAAAGATGTATCATTATCTGTTGTTATATTTATTTCTTCAGTTGATATTCCTGCTTCTGGTTATTTGCCTGTGTCTTTACCTACTTCTGTGTCTAATGTGGCTCCCGAACCCGTTAGTGAGACTAGGAGGAGTAAGCGACGTAGAACATAAACTAGTTTTGGGCCTGACTTTATGATTATCTTCTTGATTGAAAGTGATGATGTTGATAAAATTAGTGAAGAAGTAGTATGTGTTTATGTGATAGAAGAGGACCCCAAAACCTATCAGGAAGCAATGACTTATGTTGGTGCTAGTTTCTGGAAAGAAGCGGTTAACAGTGAAATAGAGTCACTTATGTCTATCCATACTTGGGTTCTTGCGGACCTACCTGTAGGTTGTAATGACATTAGTGGCAAATGAATTTTCAAGAGAAAGAGAAGACATGATGGATCCATAGAAAAGTTTAAGGTTAGATTTGTGGTCAGAGGTTTTACACAAAAGAAAGGCGTAGATGTTTTTGATACCTATTCACCCGTGACCAAGATAGCCACTATTAGATCTCTTATTGCCGTAGCTTCCATTCACAACCTTCTTGTACATCAAATGGATGTAAAGATCACCTTTTTGAATGGAGATTTAGATGAAGAGATTTACATGGAGCAACCTGAGGGCTTTGTGGTTCCCGGATAGGAACACAAGGTATTCAGACTTAGGAAGTCCTTATATGAACTAAAGCAGGTCCTAAATAGTGGTATGAAAAGTTTGATAGTACCTTGGTGAAAGATGGGTATGTGGTTAATGCCTCTGATTCATGTGTGTATTAAAAGGTTGTTGGTTCTCAGTGTGTGATCATATGTCTTTATGTGGATGACATGTTGATCTTTGGTGCTAACATTGAAATTATTAATGAGACAAAAAATATTTTGATCCTCACATTTCGATATGAAGGATATGGGAGAAACTGAGGTGATCATAGGGATCAAGATTACCAAGAGTGAAAGTGGTATCTCCTTGTGCCAGTCTCATTACATTGAGAAAGTACTAAAGAGGTTCAACAGTTTTGATGTCACACCTGCGAAAACACCTTATGATTCTAATATTGTACATAGAAAGAATAAAGGTGAGAGTGCTTCACAAGCTGAGTATGCCAAAATCATTGGGAGTTTAATATTCCTCATGAACTATACGAGACCAGACATGGCCTACATATTACGTAGACTTAGGCGTTATACTCATAACCCCACTTAAGGTAAGCACAACGAACCTAAGTTTGCACTTTAGATAATTTTCTGCCGCATTAGAAGGATATTGCGATGCAAACTGGGTATCGGATAATGATGAAGTAAGTTTAACTAGTGGTTATGTGTTTACCTTAAGTAGGGGTGCTATTTCATGGAAGTCTTCTAAACATACTTGTATAGCTTGCTCCACCATGGAAGCTGAGTTCATAGCTCTTGAATGGGCTAGTCAATAAGCTGAGTGGTTGAGGAACTTAATTGCAGATGTGCTCATGAGGGGGAGACCGACTACACCTATGTCTCTCCATTGTGATTCGCAATCCACGATTGGAGTTGCCAAGAACATTGTGTATAATGGTAAAAGGACGCATATACGCATAAGACATAGTGCGGTGAAACAACTCCTAAAGACTGGAGTTATATCCCTTGAGTTTGTAAGGTCCGAGAGAAACTGGCAAATCCTTTTATAAACGAATTAGCTCGTAGGATGGTTGTCGAAACCTCGAGGGTGATAGGGATTAAGCCCATTAAGTGAGGAAAATATGAAAATTCATGTAGGTCCTCTTTGCACTACTCTTCCTATCCCTATGGCATGTCATAGTGAAAATTGTGAGGTTGAGCCTTTTGAGCTCTTAATGATTCCATAGCCCTATCGGGTGGTCCTTTTGATACGGACTTGATGAAGTTACTGCTAGATTATTTGAGAGGGTGAGCTCATGCTCTTAGTGAACCTATATCCTTTACGGGTGTTGTTTTCGAGACACACTTGATGGGTTCACCATTTTTGTTGTGAGGGTGAGCTCTAAGCTAATAATGGATAATCCATAACCCGTTTTGGTGGTGCTATAGAGACGCACTTGATGGATCCACCTACGTGAATGTGGGGGTTCGGCCGCATCCTATGAAAGACATGGACTGTCTTTCTAGAGCTTTCATGAGTCCCAAGGTTAGCGCATGACCTTAAAAGCGCCAAGTGTTGTATCGCTGAGCTTTGCAGAGATTTAAAAGGTAAAGCTTGTCGTGGGGGTCTTGACCGAGATCAAATGAGTTCAAGATTTGTTAACTCACTTTGAACTTTGTTGTTGCCTCACTTCACTATGTGTCAATTTAATCGTAAGACATTGGCACTTAAGCGTTTAACGCCTTCTCTTTTATCCAATAATTTCTTTTGACCATCGTTTGCCATTTATGGGGGATTGTTGAAATAATGGCTTCTTTTGGCCATTGTTTATATTGTTCTTTTTTGCTCTCCCACATAGGTAGTTTAGAGTAGAAAGGAAGTGTTTATAAAGCTCCTTGTTAAGCTTTATAGGTTGGGTCCTTTGGGCACCCACTTTTGTGAAAGGAGAGAGGACTTACCTCTAGCCCATTCAACACACACGCGCGCACATGCCGTCACCGCCCGCTCAACCGGACCAGACCGGGCCTGGGCTTAGGCTTGGGCGTGGGTGCGAGTGCTGTTTGGTGGGCCCTATCTTTTTGGACCACGTCCGATTAACCCTTTGACTTTGGCCGTTGATTGGACCGTTACAATTTGACTTTTTAGACTCATTATTTGATTGGGTCTGTTACCTTCTTTAATGGCCTAGATATTATTGCCTTGATTTCGGCTTGAAATTAAGGTCTTATAACAACTATTTTTTGGGCTGTTAAATACCCAGCCTTTCACTTCATTATGATCATCCGAAAAGCTCAAACACTCTCTCTACTGTTCTTCATATTTTTTGGGTAACTGTTCTCTACGATCTCCATCTCCTTAAGCTCGAGTGCACGATTGTAAGGAGTATTGTGTTAACCATGGGGAGCAATCGGCCTAGTGGATTGCACCATAGTCGGGCCGTAATTTCTTTCAAGGTAGTGGTCACCTACCACGTCACAACAACTTCTGTTCGTTCTTGAAAGCCATTGATATCACCTACTTTCTTACAATCTCCTCCTTTGAACCGTCTCCTCCTTCCTCACACTGCTGTGTGTCAACATTCCTTGTCTTTTCGTCATTTCCCCTTCCCTCTCTACCACTATTTCTCTCTCTATTTCTCACCTAAGTCAAGGGAGTTTTGAGGAGAAGTTTGTTGAGGAAGTGGGAAGATGTTTAGAGTTCGGGTTTGGGTAAAGATAACCCTAACATTAGTGAAGAGTTATCCTCCAGCTGCTTTAAGAGTGGACCCTATTTGCATAATGAGTCATCCGTTATGAGTCACTCGATATTGCAAAGAGAGTATTCCCTTAGTTGCTTGGAGAGTCATCCCCTACGAAAGTCGTGCTTCAATAGCATTGGAGTCGCCCCCAAGTTGCAAAGAAGTTCATCTCCCAATTGCATAAGAGTCATTCGATCCCACAATTGCAGATTCGGGTTCTGGATAGGATTTGTGCTCAGGTTAGATTTTGGGCTTGCGTTAGGGCTTGGGTTCAAGTTCCAGATAAGGATAGGTTAGGGTTCGGGTTAGGGTTGAGGACGGGCGAGGGAAGGGTTTACAGGCCGGCGGCTTAAATGGCAATGCTCTGAGCAATGGAGGTACACTGGCACTAGGTGTAGAGAAAGAAAGGTAAAGAGAAGAGAGGTGGCAGAGGGCTGGGCAACAGTAGATGCACCATCGAGGTCATCGGTCGCGGGGATTAAGGCAGTGGCTTCGTTGCTGGCGACGACATGTGGGTGGTGATAGAGGTGGTGGATGGAAAAGGTGGTGGCCGGAAGGTGTGGTATGAAACATTTTAGTAATTAGAGGATATTACTTAGGTGGCATGTGGTCTATCTGGTAGACCGGGTCCATCCAAGATCCACTAAACAAATAAAGGTGTATCATTATGGAATAGAGTTGGATCACATGTTTTTATCATATCTTCCATTGCGTTAAGTTGTAGAATACAATTAGTTGTGTTAATGGAATTAGACTTGATTTCAAATTTTAACATTTTTTTTTCTTTGAAGAATAAATAACATCTTCCTTATTCTGAAGCTCATAAGAAATGTACATATGAAATCAAATTCAACATGAAAGAAAACTAAAAGATAGAAAACGTTAAATATAACACTCTTTAAGCATTAGAGACTTAACCATTCCGAATATCTTACTCCCAAAAAGTGAGAGACAGTCGAATTAAATGAAGGGGACAATCTAACGCAAGAGGGGGAGGGGTGAATTGAGTTACAACTAATCTTCAATGATTATCATAACGTGACTAGTTTTTTAGTTTCATTGCAAGTAACTAGTTCCTTTGGTTGTTTCTCAAAACAATTAAATAACACAAGTGATGAAACAGAAACAGTAAAAGAAACAAGACACGAAATCCCTTACAACTCAATAACGGTAAAAATCAACACCTACTACCAATTTAGAGCTGACAAACGGGTTAATTGGTTCTGGTTAGGTTCGGGTCGGATTTGGTTCGGATTGCTGACGTAACCTCCTATTTCAGATCGGGTTCGGTTCGATTCGGGTTCTTTGGGGTGCGGGTCACTTTCGGGTGCATGGAATTTTCGGTCGTTTAGAATTCGGGTTGGGTCATTTTCGGTTTGGGACTTTTTCGGTTCGAGTCAGTATCGGTTTAGGTCAACGTCGGATCAGCCAATCGATTCACGTTCGGATCGTGAACAGCTGACACAAGGATTACATATAAAACGAACAATGTAATTTTTATTTTTTTATTTTTTTTTTTGTGAACATTACTGTTCTTTTGAGTTTTGATTCTCAATTTATATAAATTCAAATTTTAACGTCGCCAAATTTTAATGTCGTTTGGGGGCTTTTGGTGCGCAATTTATGTTATATTTATACATGTACGAACGCAATTGTAGTATGGAGTTTACGAACTATGGCTGATTGGCAATTACAAAAGAGAGAGAGAACTCACACAAGGAAAACATTCTCAAGATTCGTCAAGCTACACGCCTACGGTTTAGTTAACACTAAAGTGAAAATGATTTAGACTACCAAAAAAAATACATATGATTTACAAATATAATTATATAAATCAATAACCTTGTGATCATTACTTTTGATAAAATTAAAATAGGTGTTACTTTGAAAATTATAATTAACAAAAGTTATACTTCATAAAGTGTTAATGAACTTGAGCACATAACAAGCATGCCATGACAATTCATCAATTTTTGAACTTATCACTAGTACATTTGTGATTTAATTTGTTGATGCTTTTAGTGATGGCTATTAGTATTACTAGTTACTAGTACTACTAATACTTACTACTAACTACCCCTAAGGGCTCAATATTTTTAGTTAAATAGAGCTTATAAGTTATATGGAGAACTACTGAATGTAACATAATTGAACTGAATAGTGCTGAAAATAAGTTGCTACTACGTAATAGTGGTACTAGTGGTATTATTGTACTAGTGGTACAATTGGTACTCACGCAATGAAATGAAGTGATTTGAACTTTTGTTATTATTATTATTANTATTATTATTATTATTATTATTATTATTATTATTATTATTATTATTATCATCAGTATTCTTATTCTTATTCTTATTCCCATTCTTCTTCTTCTTCTTCTTCTTCTTATTATTATTATTATTAATGTTATTATTATTATTATTGTAAATATTATTATTATTATTAGTGCTACTACTACAACTACAACTACTACTACTACTATTAGTGCTTTATTGGGGTGATGCGTGAATTCATAATGTTTAACTAAGATAAAAATTCATAATAAGATCATGACCGCATTTGTATCCAAGTTTGTGGAAATAAAAGTACATATTTAAATCAAAAGTATTATTGTTGTTATGAATAATGTGACAATAATATTAGCCGAAATGACTCTAACTTCGCTAATGACTCTTATTAGAATTACTGAATGAAATTAAAATAATAGTCCAAAATAATTTTACTGAATTTAATTTTGAATAAAATGCTAAAATTATAAAGTCAAAAAAAAAATCCCTCCAAAACTAAAAGATTAAATGACTAGAGAACCTCTTGTAAAAAAATTCCCCCCACAATGAAAAATCACCTCTAATAGTTTTATAAAATTTCATTTACCCGCTAATCTGAAAATCAATGGTGTTTTCTTTCTCCGGTATAAATATATCCTACCAAATTTACCATTACCCACTCCAAAATTTTAACCTCTTCTAACTCCATACTCAATTACCACGCTCCAGCCTTCTTCTCAAACACCAACGATTCCACCTTGATCTTCAAATCGGTTTGCAATAGATCATACATTGAGATCTTTCCCACTCATCAGGTACTTCATCCTATATCTCTTCAATTCATTGCTTTAACTCTTCAATTATGTATCAAATGTATGCATTCATTGTCCCATAGGTTTTTTTCCACTTGTTTTTATGTTGGTTAGTATATGAACAATAATTGTTGCGTGTTGGTGTTGGTATATCATGTCTAGATAATTTGATATGATGATGATCCCAGATTCAAGTTACAAGATTATTATGACTACTTAAAATGATCACTAAAGAATTAGTCTAGATGATGACTTTATTTTAACTACAAGTGCACGGCGCAGTTGTAACTAGCAATGCAAGTACGAGTCGATCCCACGAGTACTAGATTTTGTCTATCCTTTACTACAATTTTCTATTAGCTAGACAAATCACAATTTGATGGGTTTGTTACAATTATAAAAACTAAATAAATAAATAATGAGAATTTCTAACAATCAATATTATGAGATAACTAGGAATGAGAATCACCGCAATGAATCTTGTATTAGCAT
>ONZA01004525.1:52424-63145 GCA_900322205.1 Kewa caespitosa
ATTTGGTATTTTTGGGTTTATATTTTTGTGGCTGTTTTTTGTGGTTTTTCGTGGCTTGAAAAATATGTAAAATATATGAGTGAAAATTCTAAAAACTTGTGGAGAATGGTTTTCTGGTTGTTGGGAGATTTTTTGCAGAGTTTGGGGTGTCAATTGTTGATGTGCCATAAGGTTAATGCATGGGTTTATATAGGATCGTAATATTTAATGTACCATGGCCCAGCGAATATGATTAAATTTGCTGGAAAATGGAGCGAATAAACCCGAATTCGATTGTTGCCTAGTGAATATGCTGATATTCGCTGGAAGCTGAACCAAGTGTCTGGGTGAAATGGTCACAAAATCTCAATGTAAAGCGAATAAGAGAGAAATTCGTTTCAAAACCCAGCGAATATGATGGTATCCGATGGGTGCCTAGTGATTTTGGGCGAATTCGCTGAGTAGTCAGCGAATAAAGTTGTATTCGCTGTAGTTTGAACTTTCTTGGGCATTAAGCTTTGACTTTCCTTGGTCGGCGAGGTTGAGAGAAGGGTCTTGAAGTCTTTAGGATAAGGTGAAATGACCATTTTTCTCCTTGACTTTGTTTGACCTTAGTTTTTATCAATTCGCGTGCTAAAAGTTATTAGGAAAAGGTTCCCATATCTAGTTATCGTCATAGGGTCATAGGGGCGACACTAATTTGGTATCATGGGAAGCCCCTGCTTTGACGGAGGCGTAGAGTGGCGAAGGTCACAGTATGTGTATAATTATTTTTTTATAAGTGTTGAGTGCACTTAACTTACCGAATAGGTAGCTAAAATTGTATTTTTAAGGGTATAGGTCCTTATCCTTTGTAAAGGATGGTTTTGTTTACTTTGGTCAACAATTGTGATATGTAGGCTTTTACTGACGTCCTGGGTCAAGATGAAAGTTTGAGAGGAGCTTATCGACCTCCTAGGGTCGGAGGAATATTTTTGTTTAGGAGTTTTCAATGTTCTGGGGCTTTGGGAGTTTATCGGCATCCATGGGTCGAAGAATATATGTGGGAGTTTATCGACGTATAGGGTCGGAAGTAATTTTTGTATGAATGTGGCAACTTTTATTGACTTCCTAAGTTAGAACAATCTGGATTTGGACATTTATTGACTACCCAAGTCAGAATATATTAATTTGCGTACTTATTGACTACCCAAATAAGGATAATATGAATTTGGATACTTATTGACTACCAGAGTCAGAAAAATATGAATTTGGGCTATTTATTGACCACCCGAGTCAGAAAAATATGAATTTTGGTACTTATTGACTTCCAGAGTTAGAAAAATATAAATTTTTGTATTTATAGACTTCCCAAGTCAGAAAAATATGATTTTTTTTATTTATTGAGTACTAGAGGCAGAAAAATATGAATATGGGTTTTTTCTTACCATCAGAGTGAGAATTGCATTTTATTGACCGTTTGGGTTAGAATGATTTTTCGTCATTTACTGATTGATTGAGCAAAAAAAAAAAAAAAAAACAGGAAAAGTTTTTAAGATCTGAATCGACCGACTGGATCAGATTTACTGTAATCCAGTCTATACGGGTTTAAATAAAACCGCGCTCGATTTACCCACGTATGTATCACAACGATCGAGTGTTTTTAAAATATATATAAAAATATGCAAGGAGGCAAAATAATTTTTTTTTAATGGAGCGAGGTTGGGGCCCAACAAATATGTCCTAATTCGCTGAAGGCCTAGCGAATACACGTATAGTCGCTGGGGTCTGATTTAAGTCGAGAGGCAGAATGCCCCCCAAACTTCAGTTCGTCATTGCACTATTCATTTTCTTTATAAATTTCTCACCTTTCTTGCTCAAATCATCTCACCCATTTATCCTAGGCATGCTCTCTTGATTCCCTAGCTCAGATCTACCACTTATCCCTCTCATTTTTCCAGAAATTTGCTCATTTGAAGTGTCGTTAGGGAGTGAAAATGAATAAATGGTTTGATTTCATTGTGTTCTTCATCACGATGATGGTCTTGGTGGTCCCTGGTAGTGGGGATGAGGAGGAGGAGGCTCCAGTGGAGCCGGTTATCTATATATTTCGGTGTTGACCTGCGGGTGCCCCGAAGTATACACACAAGAAGGGGGGGAGCTCCAAGCAGGGAATTGGTTCGTCCGATGCGAATGGAAATCGAAGCTGGAATGGAATCCCTCGGTCTTCTTATACGACGCAGACGACTACCTATCGTACCAGGCGAGATATGGCAGTAAGCTCCAAATCTTTACCTTCGTATTTTGCAAAATTCATGAACTTGGGATGAATTTTTGTGTGTATGTTGATATATGATGCACTTGGGATGTATATGTGATGTATAAGTATAATTTGTTTATTAATGGGTGTACATACGTTTGAATTTTGTAGATGCATGTTGTTTTGAGTCACGCACGCCAAGTGTTCGACAAAATGCCCCTTAGAGTTATGGTCGATTTCTTGTTAGAAAATGAACTTGTCGTGGCTCGCTTAGTGTTCAAGTTGCTAGAAAACGTTGAAATGAACTATTTAGCTCATGTTTTATTGCTTTAGAACACGATTTCATATTGTGAAAATATTGTTCGGTAAAGTATCGAATCGCTCATCGCATATGCGCATAGGTCAACTTGTGTGTTGCCCATGATAATTTTTGAGCCATTTTCATTGATTATATTGCGTTCATAATCTTTTTGTAGGAGGAGACAGCAAACCTTAAGGGTTACGGTGGTCTTGGAGAGGTCATTGCCATGTACCGCCACTTAGTAATGTCACTTGGCGACGAATTTGTCGTCTGTTTTGAGGATACTATATTCGGCCCTTTGTTTAGTTCACTTCACAATTGTGAGTACGCGAACTTGTTGATCCTACGGGCTCTCGTGGAGCGCTTTTTTGACACGACTAACACTTTCCACCTTCTGATGGGTGGGATGACGATCATGTCATTCGAGTTCGGGTTGATCAGCGCCATTAGTTTCATCCATGCGCCGGTTCCTTTCATAGTTCTTTCTAACGTGAGAAGGAGACACTAACGGCCATGTTTAGGATGGACATCGTGCGGCATTCAACTCCTAACGACGGATTTCCATCTGTAAGACATTGTCGCAGATCCTCTTGAGGATCTTACTTTGGATCAGATGGTACACCTTTTTGTCACCTATCTCTTCCCCTGCATCTTGATTGCGGACAAGGGTAGCTGTCTCTGCTTCTTTTACCTTCCGGCTCTTGAGAACATCAAGAGGATTTGTGACTACAACTAGGGCGCTCCAGGCTATGCGGCCATGGTGAAGTACTTGAGGCAGGGATGATGTCAAGTGAAGAACAAGGACATTCTCTTTGGTGGTTTCTGGAAGGTGATCGAGGTAATGCCTGTTGAGCCTTCCGTTTCCTTGTATTTGCTTTTTTGTTTGAATCGCAAACTCTATTCTTTTGCAGATATGGTTCTACGAGCACGTTCTTGTTTTCGGGCCACGATGTCATGAGCCCCGGGCTTACCCAATCTTGGCTCGTTGGTCGTCGACCTACTGCGGTCCCGCTAGAGAGCTTCCTCTCCCAAAGCGGCGGGGGATGTTGAACGAGTTTGGCGCTCTTTAGGTATACATTGATGCATGCATTTATTTTTCTTCGTGTATTATGCACTTGTTTTTTCCTCATGCCTTTTTGGTTTTTCATTTTTTTTTTTATTTTAAAGTATCTTGCACCCCATGGGGGGATGTGACTGGTGTTCCAGCTGGGGTACGCCATGCTATCACGGAGTACAACATGAAGTGGATCCTGTTCGAGGGCCTCTTCAGTAACGTATGGTTTCTCAGTGAGTGAGTGACCAAGAAGACTGTTGGGAGGTTCAATGTCCCTCTGGATCCTCTAGACTCTGACTTTTCAACCGACTGCCTTGATGCGAGGGAGTTCAAAGAAGCTTCATGGGGCGCTCCGTTTTCCTACTCTATCTTCTTGATGGCAACAAGGATGTACTTGTGTCCGCCTCTACCCGTAGGACTTATTTTTCAAATGATGTCAATTTCCCATGACAAGAAACGCCATGGGGAAGTCAGACCATAGAGTGTTGAAGGCGGCATGTGTTGTAAATTTTCATGGATTTGGCATAGCTTGCATTTTTGTGCTTATTGGCTACAGTCCTTTTCCGTTGTAGTCCAATAGTAGTCTTGCCATATCATTTTCTTAGCGAGAGTGCGTCCGTTCATGTGTGGGCCACATACTACTTCATGCACTTCACCCAATATTCATTTTGCATGTTCATCATCGACACAAAGAAGGCCAAAATAATATGGGGTTTCTTAAATAATATCTGTTAGTATACCACAAATTGTGCGGCGAGAAGGCGAATGGCCCTTCGTGCCCGTGGGTCATCACACCACGGGGGATACTCTTTCCCAACTTGGAATTGAGGATGTCGGCATACCATGGAATTTTCTACAAAGAGACCACTTCTGAGGTATAATGGTGAGTGGGTTCTTCCTTCCTTTCGATGTATATTGGCATCGTTTTGATTTCTACAGGGATAGTGATGATAGACACCAGTTTAGCGATAGCGTCCGCGAATCGGTTTTCTTCTCTAGGGATGTAGGTACAATGGATTTAAAAAAAGCTTTTGGCTATCTTCTCTAAATGGGCTTAGTAAAGGGCCAAGCTCTCATTCCTAACTTTCCATTTCTTTGAGATTTGGTTAGTGATTAAGGTCGAATCACCGTATACCCTTAGGGTCTTAATCCCTATAGCTAATGCAGCTTTAATCCAACAATTCTAGCTTCGTACTTCGTGGCATTGTTAGTGACTCCAAAATCGAGTTTTACTGATGATGGGGTATGTGCCCCATCCGGTGAGACTAACAATACTCCTATACCATATCCCATTTTTATTCGATGCCCCATCGAAGTACATGAGCCAAGTCTCGGTATCAGCTGTCATGATATTCTCGTTGGGAAATTCATATTCTTCCCTATTTTCATGGTGTTTTACAGGATTGTCAACCAAATATTAAAAAATGGCGTGCCCTCTTATTCGTTTCATGTTCTAGCATTTGAGTTTGAATTCGGACATAATAACTGCCCATTGAGCTATCCTTTCATTATGTATCGGCTTTTATAAGATATGTTTTAATAGGTCTTCCCGATATCTTATATGCACTCTATGATTGAGCATATAATGTCTCAGTTTTTGAGTTGCCCATACTATAACGAGAAACGTCTTTTCTAGAGTGGAAGCGTGTCTCATACTCGAGGACATTTTTACTCATGTAGTATATTGCCTTTTCTTTTTTATCAACCTCTTGGGCTAGCATGGAACCCATTGTGGATTTCGTAACCATTAGAGATAATATGAGTGGTATGTCGGGTGTCGGCAGAACCAATATTTGCGTGTTGGCCGAGTATTCTTTAATTTTGTCAAATGCCATTTGGCATTGGTCATCCTATTCGACATGTACCCTCTTCTTTAGCTTTTTGAAAATAGGTTCACATATAAAAGTCAATTTGTCTATGAATCAACTAATATAGTGAAGCCTTCCTAGGGAAACCTCTTATTTCTTTTTCGGTTTTCGGGGGAGTAATTTTGATGATGGCTTTGGTATTTAAAGAATCAACCTCGATCCCCTAGAACTGACTATGAAGCCTAAGATTTTCCCGGATGTGACGCCAAAGGCACATTTATGCGGGTTTGGTCTCATATTACATTTCCTTGATCTTTCAAAAAATTTGCAGAGATTGGGTATATGCCCTTCTGGGCCACGAGATTTGACAAACATATCGTCCATGTATACCTCGACTTC
This sequence comes from Kewa caespitosa, assembly GCA_900322205.1. Classification (NCBI taxonomy): domain Eukaryota; kingdom Viridiplantae; phylum Streptophyta; class Magnoliopsida; order Caryophyllales; family Kewaceae; genus Kewa; species Kewa caespitosa. Next base: position 58,205 of record ONZA01004525.1, read on the forward strand.
TTTATGCATCATATCACGTAAAAGGGTTTGTGCTGTTCTTTGGTAAGTGACCCCAGCATTTATCAACCCGAAAGGCATGACACGATAACAATACGTCCCCTATTGAGTAATGAAGGTAGTTTTTAACATATCCTCCTCGGCCATGAGGATTTGTTATATCCCGCATAGCCATCCATGAGGGATAGGAGCTCATGATCTGCGATGTTATCGACTAGGACATTAATATGTGGTAAAGGGAAGTTGTCTTTGGGACACGCCTTATTCAATCTCAAAAATTAATACACATTCTTACTCGTCCATCCTTTTTTGGGACGTGGACGATGTTGGCTACCCATTTGGCTTAATCGGCGACGACAGTAAATCCTCCAGCGAGTTGTTTTTCTACCTATTCCTTTATCTTTAAAGCCCATTCTGGCTTCATTCTCCTTAATTTTAGCTTAACAGGTTTTGCATTGGGAGAGAGCGGGTTTTTATGCTCGGCGATGGATTGGTCAATTTTGGCATGTCCTTAGAGGACCATGAGATAACGTCTATAAATTTCGTTAAGTGGCGTATTAGGTCGGATTTTTCATTTTGAGTTAGAGTTAGACCAATTTCAACCTTTAGTGGTTTATCGTTAATTCCCAAGTTAATTGTTTCGATTTCTTAAATTACCGAAGTTTTTTTTCTCATGTTCGAGCATGGCTCTCATGAGTGACTTATCGCAGCGGATTTATCACTGACAAAAAAATCCAGGGAGTACGAAGAATTATCATTCAATTTATTGATATCATCAAAGAGTACATCTATTGAAGGATCATACACTTTGGGAAGGGGGGAGCCCAGTTCCCTAATTCTCTAGGGAAGAGAATGTCCTACACTAGCATCAGAATTGGAATCGCTAGAAGTAGAATCAGAATCACTAGACTCAGACATAGGTCCTTCTCCTATGGTGACACTAAACTTGCGCCCATCGGAAGTAGTCCATTTGCAGGTGCGGCGCCATCCTTCGAGTATCCGATGGCGGGTACGATCAACTTTAGGGGTCGAACTCTTTATTTGGGATGGTGGATACCATGTTGTCGTCTTCTCGTGCTTGAGTCTTCTCCTGCCCAAATAGGAGCCTGAAAGCATTATGGGGTAAAGGTTGGCCCACTCAAGAGGTAGTTGATCCTGAAGCTTAGGGATTTCATCTTGTAGAAGGTTGCAATCCTCAAAAATTATGAATCCTGGGATTAACGATCCTTCCTCTCTAAAGTAGTGAGGTTCGTGAAATCCATAATAGGGGAAGTTGTAACCTGCGTGGACGAATTGCCCGATTAGGGTGCGGGGATAAGTTAGCTTAGGGCTATCGAAGGGAATGCCTTGTCTTATGGCCCTCTTCGTTTTGTTTCCTTCGACACCGATTCTTTTATTTCTTCAATAGAAGGAGCATGGCCTAGGCCGAACGTAAGGTTCGTGGTTTGTGCCCAATGAAATGAACTTGGGCCCTGGGCGTTCTTTCCTAATTCCATTTCGAGCATTAAGCCCTGTTTTTGCAGGATGGAATTAACGTGCAGATTTCAGTGAGGATCAAAATCAAATGTAGTTTGTTGGTCCTCAATAGCGTTGATTTCAGAGTTGAAGCCCAAAAGTCCTAATCTTCATCACCATGGTCTATTTTTAAGACTAGAGTTTTGGACAAGGTGACCTTCATTTGGTCGGCCTCAATCACAATGACTTTTCCATCCAGGACCATTTAGTCTTTCTAGTGAAAGGTGGATGGGACGGCATTAATGCTATTGAGCCAAGGTCGTCCCAAAAGCAGGTTAAAGGTTGAGGGTATATCGGTGACGGAAAAGGTGACCCTTTTTTCTATGACACCAACATTGAGATTGATGCTAATAGTGCCAAGCACACTTCTTCTCGAGTTATCGTAGGCTCATAATCCCTGTGCTGTCTGTGCAAGGTCATATTGTATGCCTAAAGCTTTGAAGTTCTAAGTAGGCATACATTCCAAGCGGACCCGTCATGGACGAGTTGCATGGGTATGTGGTGATGATTACATGTCAGAGTAAGGTATAGTACCCCATGTTGTGGTTTTGACCTTCATTAGGTAATTCCTCGTCAGAGAATGTGATCGTGTTGAGCAATATTTCTTCCGTCAAGGAGCCTACAAATTCTGCGGGAGATTAGAGAGATGCTGATTTTGTTGAGTGCAGCAAGGAGTGCTTGTCTATGCTCAAGAGATCATGCTAAGAGTTTCCACATGTGACATCGGCCTTCATTCTTTTTAAGTGGTTTAGCAAGGGGTTATCGATTGGTTCCTGTGCCACTACTTATTTTCCCTTGTCGGTCAGGTTTTCCTTTGTCTGGGGTGGACCATCCTTCTTCCCGTAATACCTTCCTGACCTAGTAATATTGTCGGCTTCACCTTCCCAAACCTCATGTTTGGATAGCCAGGCATCATGTAAATCTCGTCACATCTTAGGGATACATCCCATGCATCCTCTTCATAACTATCCCATATCGCGTCAATAGTCAAGTGCTCATGTGGTGATATGTGCTCAATAAGCAAGGTGGGTTTCATTCGATATGGTGAAAATGGACTCCTCTTGAGATGCGAGCCATTCTTATTGTTATTTGGGGCACGTGCGGCCTTTGGAAATGGTAAAGTGCCATTGTCAATGAGGTCTCGGAGTGTGCTTCTTAAAGTCCAGCAATTACAAATTTCATGGCTCTTGCCACAATAATACTTGCAATATTTTGTTAGGTGATAGTTCTTGGACCGTTTGTCCTCTGGGACATCGGCAGTGGGCCCAAATGGCTGCAAATAGTTCTTTGTTGTTAACATTTGAGAGCCTGGATGAGAGTCATGCCAAAAGGGGCATAAGCTTGTCGCTCCCGACGTTGAGGTGCGCCCTCATTGACCTCGTTCACCTTTGCGGTATTGTTCCTCTTGGTGTTATTGTTGTTATTTGCCACCCTTAGTCCATTTAGCTTCTAAGATGGGAAGCTCGTCTCTGATAGCCAAACCTATTTCAATAATTTGAAGGAAGGTACTTATGGGTTCAATGATAAGGTGTTTCTTAAACTCAAATCTCAAATTGCGTACTGTGATCCCTATTCCAGTAACTTGGTCTTTTTCTGAGGGCCTACTTACCATATGGCCAGCCCTCTCTCGCCATCTATTGACGAAAGTCATGAATGTTTCACCTATGAGGTGCATAGTGGCCCGTAGCTCTCGCATTGTGACGGGAAGCTCGGTATTGTGCAAATATTGAGCTAAGAAGTCCCGGCTTATCTCTTTCCAGGTTTTGACTCACTCAGTATCGAGTCCATAATACCAGCTGGATGCGGGTTCATCTAAGGACATAGGGACAATGTGGGGAAACACTTCCTTATCGATACCCTCAGAGTGAGGGTAGTGGTAAATGCCCTACAGTGAGCTAGGGTTGTTAGTGCTTTTGAATTTAGGCCGGTTGGACAAGACAGTCTTATCGGGTAGGGTGCCCTTAAGGTTAGGGGTGATCTCCTCAAAATAATGGTATTGGTTGAAAATTTTATTATGCTTCAGATCAGACTCAAACTTTTTCAGCTCTCACTTGATTGGGTCAACTTCCTCAACGCTCTTAGTTTCCATTTGAGTCACTTTCTCGGTCAAGTTTCGGATGAGAAGGGCAAGCTCTTAGATGGTGGGTTGCTCCGTTTCAAACATTGATTTCTATACAAACAAAGGAGGTGACTTGGGTTCGGGAGAAGATGGACGCAAAGGAGTTAAGATCCGTGGTGGTGGAGGCGATCTTCTACGAAGTGTATTGTCCTTGCGGCGTGTCCAACGAACAAATTTTTCCCTAGAGTTAATTCGGGAACTAATTAGAAGGGTAAAACAAAGAAAAGGTCCAACACGGGGTAAACCTAAACTTCTAATGGGGAAAAAAAGTGGGCGTGAAGCCCCCGGTTTATGGTGCACTCCCATAAGCAATGCAACAAAACAAATGTCAATCATGAAATGCTATATGCTCCCTATGTTCAGCACCTAGAAAATGGCTCTAGTTCCTTTATGGTTTCAAACGGGTTAGGTGAAATAAGGCTCCCACGATATGCATGTGCTTACAACGTAACAGAGTGCATATGCGCCGTAACTTACCACTTTTATTCCACCGAATGGATGAATGAAAGGTCATGAATGGTGAGTCGTTCACAATTTTCATGGAAAATCGAATGGGTCCTCCATATAACCGAACTCGTCCCCTAAGGATTACATTATGGGATACTTAGGTTGCGCGTACGCATGAAACTACATGAAAATGATGCATATTGAACCAGCTTGATTTATATTTTTTTCCTAGCTCGTTTTTGAGTTTCACCCTCTTTTAGTTAAGTCCCCAGTGTAGTCGCCAGTGTAGGGGCCACGGCCCTACCGCTCGGCAAGGAGGCAAAAGTTAAAAATTGGCGTGCGTACCCCCCATGGAAATGGTGCGTGTTTTGGTGGTTAAAATGTTATTTTTTGTAATGTGCTCAATGGCACAAATGGGGTGTTTTGGAGTCGCCAACTTATTTTAGAAAAGTAAGGAAACTGTCCTTTGACTCCTTAGTCTTTTAATCATAGTCTAAGTTTGGGGGCAATGGAACGAATTGGATGGAATGTATCCAATTTGCCTGTTTTTACGAACGGCCACTACATGCGAGCTAGGACTTTTATGTAAATGAAATTGGGTTCCATGCAAGTGTATTAACCTAAAAGTTCATGTAAGTCATTTGACATTCATTTTTATTTAGGTTATCACTTTTTAGCATGCAATTCATGTTTGTCCATAATCAAATGATAAGAATGTACAAATATGTGTCCATGGGATAAATGTTACTCAAGGGGAAACCAAGATCAAAATATAATAAAATAAAGCAATATTATACAAGTATAAGTCCTTTAACCCTAAAAAGTAATATTGAAATGATTACATTTTAGAATTATGTGACTTA